>JAQIVF010001211.1:0-15236 GCA_034698365.1 Steganacarus magnus
TGATTACTTTACTTTAATCTTAAGTTATTTTATGCTAACTCTTAAGCAACATTTTATTTTTGCGTAGTATGTATTGTAAGTCAGTCTAGAACTCGAAATTAGCTTACAAAATCTCTTTTCAACTAATAGTAACGTTATCAGACTGAGAGCTCAATTCTGAATAAAGCCAGCGATCAATTCGTCGTGTCTATTGAAAGCTCACCGTAATTAAAAAACATGCGTAAATTGTGGTATAAATCTTTATTAAAAAAATAATCCAACTTTAAAATGTTTATAATATTTTTTTTCAAAATAATCACTAAAATCTCTGATAACCCAGACTATAGTTATAAAATGCCAAATTTAATTCAATAATTTAATTTAACTTAATATTTAAGCCAACATAATAAGTATTAATCTTATATATTGAACATTTGTTTCATTTTAATCAAATTAAAGTATATATAAAGTAATTTAGTGAAAAGCGAAACAAACTCTAGAATTGTTCTTTAGACTATTACGCTTTTATGCATCAAAAGTTACGATAATATAGAAATAGGTGATGCGAAAGCGTTGCTTCTATTCTTGTATTCAATTAACTGTTCGCAATCACTGTTATATAATATGATATTAAGTGAGAGAAAAGAGAAACAGAGAGATGACTAATTCAACAAATGATATCGCAGTTTCCTTTACCAGTCATTACAACATGTTTTACTCGGCACTTATCAGAGCAAACAATATAGAAATCATTATAATAACATTGCAAAAATTGAGATCATTTCCAACCAAGTAATGCAATACCGCATTATGAACACATATTCAAACGTATCACAACAGTATTACTCTTCGCTAATCTTTAAATAGTGGCTACGAGTTCACTAGTTTTTGTTTTCTACTAATGTAACATTTGTTTCACCAAAATTACTTTAATCTAATTTCATTTTAATTTTCAAATATTTTTCATTGTCTATTAACAATAAATAATACATTTAATACTTAACTTGGAATTTAAAAATCTATACGTTATATTTATATTTAATTAATGAAAAAACTATTTACAGGCAGAATAAACATGGATAATTAAAAATATTTTTTCCTCTTAAATAAATACGTATTATTACTTATATTGATGTAAAATTAAAGTAAAATTAATATTATAAATGATGTTTAATCCAAGGAAACCAATGAAGTCAAAGTTAAAATTTTACAGAGCATATGTAATGACTTAACATAGACGTATAGTTTACTATTTGATTTTATTTTTTATTCTACTTCAACATAATTTATTTGAGCCTTCAGTAAAAAATAAAAATAAAAATTTGTTTAACTTGAATTTGTATAAAATATAAATTTTCTTTGCCTATAAATTACTTCTTCTTAACTAATTCTTTTAAATTTAAGATTAATCGTTAAAACTCTGAAAAAAAAACAAATTTACATTCAATTTAGCAATTATTTTTTGCCATACAGTAATTTTCTACTGATACTGTGAAATACTTTAGCAAGTTTTCCAACTAATTACTGTCGAAGCCTTACGAAAATTACTTTCAAATATGTGTATACAGCAGTTTAATTACATAAGTTCTAAATATCTACTTTCTCTAATTTCGCGTCTGATAAAAAAATCGGATTTTTCGCATCTTAATATTTGGTTGGGATATGTTCTCAAGAATTTCAACAAAAAAAATTCAACCCCGAGGAAGCACTTCCGACTTGTTTAACAATAGTATACAAAGAAACTGTATTTAAGCTGTCATTTATATATAAATTTGAGAAAATTAGTTATTGATTTTGGGAAAGTGTCACTGCATTAACGAATTTGTCACTTTTATGTAATAAATCTAATTATTTTTTAACGTTAAAACGTGAGCTCTCTTCGTTTTGAAATCAAAAAAAGAAGTTTAAAACTTTTTAACAAACGACTAAGTTATAAATTTATAAAAAAAAATTATATACAACCAGAAAAGCAAAAAAATTAAAAAATTTCTATAAGTATTTTATTTTTATTAATCGTTAAAACGCTTAGCGATTGAACTCGTCCAACTCAACGCACAATAGCAACAATAATACTTTGATAGTATATACAGTATACAGTATATATTGAATATAGCGGAATATGATAAAAGAACGGCTACCATAGCGGATCTATTAGTTCACTATGAAAAGTATTGTTTAATAATACTTGTGCTTATCAGACGAGTGCATAAAAGTGGAAATAGTGCTATTGCTGAAAGAAGTGAATACAAGGAAAGGACTTTGAGTCTATGAAAAGAGTAGCGTTGGATGCAATGAAAGTGCAACATCTGCTACTTTTGCTCTTATGAACCTTAATCTTCATTGCATGCAATGTCCTCTTCTATTTCAGTGCTTTATTTTAAGTTTTAACTCAATCAGCCATTCTTAAAGTCAATTTAAGAAAAGAGTCGGTGTTTTTATATGATATAAAATAGCATTTTTCTCCATAAAAGACTTCTAGTGTAAGTCAATAATGTGTTTAAACTATTTAAGTTAAAGAAAAACCCTCTTTTCCTCTATTTAAGCAATACATATAAACGTAAATAGAGAAGTAAACGTCGAGAAGAAAATCAATGTAATGGTATTATTCCAGTAATTTATGTTTTAATTTCGTTTCTTGCCTTTTTAACAATTTGTCTGTCACTTTCTCATTGTGTAATAACAATCAGCGCGATATTAGTCGCAAATATCATTAAATGAAATACAATCACTTCAATAACTTATTCCGAAACCAAATGACACAAACAATTGTGAACTAACGATATTAGAAAAGAGAGAGAAATACAATATTGGGATTGAAATCGTTATGAGATGAACGAAGCATTATAGTGAACAAAGAAGAATAGCACGCCTTTCCCAAATTTATAGTGTATACAACTAGAGAATGTTTGCTTCATAGTTTATAATGTCAATTGTGGACTCACTCACTGTGAGTTATGTAATCCTAACAAATTACTTCAAGTGACACATGCACAACACAGCACACTGCACAACACTGCACAACCGAACTTTTATGGCCAACTCTTAAACACACACTAGTCTTTTACTAAATCGTGAAATTTTATTTCTCAAATCTATTTTTTATAACCAATTTGATTATGTTTATTAAAATTTATTAGGATTTTGTTTTATCATATAGACTGACTTTGACAGACTTGTTCTCTAATTTGTTATTAAATTTCAAATAAAAATTAAGTTATGTGCTCACATCAACACTAAACCATGTGAATAACCAAAACAACGTGAAATGCATTACATTTACCAAAAGAATACAAATCACTGTTTAAATCTTACTGTTTGTCAAATTATAGCTATATTTGATACATTATTCTGGAAATTTATTAAAACTTTAAATTTATTTCATTTTCATTATTAGATCTACTTTCTGAAAATGTATTAAAAATAATT
Source organism: Steganacarus magnus (assembly GCA_034698365.1). Taxonomy (NCBI): domain Eukaryota; kingdom Metazoa; phylum Arthropoda; class Arachnida; order Sarcoptiformes; family Steganacaridae; genus Steganacarus; species Steganacarus magnus. The sequence goes on from JAQIVF010001211.1 coordinate 3,406, forward strand.
AGTGTTTATTAAAACTTAAGTCATGTTAAATAAAGTTGGTGTAATGGCTAAATATTTGTCACATATTAAATATTGAATTATTTGTAAATATTCTTATTTAATAATTATATAAATACAATTTGATTATTTATATCTAAATAAGCAAAATACTGTAATGAACAACTGGATTCATTGTCGATAAGCAAGCTTTACAGAAAAGTAGGCTTTGGGGAGAGAAATTGAAATATATGTTAAGCTTCATTATTTCTAAAAAATTATTTTGAATCTGTAAAACTAAATATTATTAAAAATAAACAAATTCATGATTAATTTTAATTCCATTTTTATATCAAAAAGCTTGAATTTAATCGTCAGAGAATTTGTACTTTCAATCGATAATAATTTTTTTTAATGTTTTATAGTTTGAAACAAAATTAAAATTTTGAATTACATAAATGCAACTAAATTTACATAATTTTCCCGTATAAGTGTCAATTTAAATCCTCACATTAAAAAGTGTACATGTACTTCATTACTATGAGTTGAGTTTTTAGTCTCAAGTATGTTTCATAAAAAATAGTGTAAAAAATGTGTTGATTAACATAAGATTGCGTATGCCATTAAACATTGGCAAATATCTCTTATTTGTTGCTTCTATAGAATCTGTAGTAAAGCGAAATTAAAAAATCGAACTCGAAGTGATATTACAAAATGTTTTTACACTTCATATAATACTTTTATTTAATTTTATTTGTTTTGGTCATAAACATTAAACTTATATACTCTTTTTATATTTTTATCTCAAAAAATCGTTTAGTATCACAGTAAACGACACCATTTATTTTTATAATTTTATCAAAATTGTTTGATTGATGTCTAGATTAAAATAATAAAACCTCGACATTTAACTTTTATTATAAACAATAGTAAACTTTATCGGATAAAAAACAAAATATATGTTTGAGTTAAAGTAGTTTTGTTTCAACTTATAAACTTTATATATTTCTCAATTTATTCATAAAAATCGGGTAAAGTGTGCCAACAGAGCCATCAATAATTGCAGCACTGTTTACATTTCGGTTGTGCGATTTCAAAAAACCAGATCCAAAAATTTTAAATGCTTAAACGTGTGTATGTAAAGAAATATTTAGGCAAAAATGCAAAATAGAGCATAAAAACAGTATTTTGCGCGCTAACACTAATTGGACACATCATCATAGAGAAATTTTGAGATTGTGGTGTTGGACCAGTTCATGCACGAATGCATATCGACCATACAGTTTCGGTATCATTACAACATAGAGAAATGTTAAGTGAAAGTGAAACTTTGTTACGCAATTGCCAGAAAGCGAACCATTGTAGCAGAAAAATGCAATTCTTTTATCCAAAAAAAGCAAAGTAAAACTCCTTCTTAATGGCAATCAATAACGAGAACATAACTAGAAATAGAAAAATATAGACAGGAAAATAAGAAAAATAAAACGAGAATAGAATGGATTAGATTATTAAGCATGAAATTGAAAAGAAATCTATTACTTATTATCAGTATAATATTACCAGGTATTAGTAATTTTAAATTAAATTCGATAGGGATTTCAATATTTTATAATAGCGCTTATTTTTTGTTTATTTTTTCTGTCTTTCAAATCTTAACATTCATAATATTTGAAGAAAAAAAACGTTAAATTTTCATGAGAAAAATTTATGATACATTCAATGAAATTTTTATTTTCATTTTTTCCTCTGGAAAAAAATTTGGAAAATATAACTAATTCAACAACACATTGTTTTTTTGCTTTTTAAGTCAGTTTACTTTATTTTGGTTTTGACGTACCAGTTTTGACTGATGTGCTTTCTATTTGCTAAATATTTATATTTTATAATTTTAATGCGAATTTGAATTCCACTTATTTTGTGGTTTGGCTTTTCTTTCGAAAAATCAATAAATGTCAAAATAAAAAGGCAATGCATAATAATAATAATATTTACTATGTTATAAAATTAATTAACTTATTTATAAATGCACATTAAGGGTTTTACTGCGTGCGGTTAAATTGGTTTTATAAACAAAAAATAATTGATTTAAGAATTTTGCTTTTGTTGCGCAAGAAAAAAGAAAAAATTCTAAAACAATGTTTAGACATTACGCACTTTTGTACTTAATGTGAAAGAGTATTACTAGAAGTAAAATAATTTGATGTTATTGTTCATTTAAAATTTTTATTTTAAATTTAATGAAGCAATTGTGTTTGAGACTAAGAGTTATTTTTAAAAATTGTTAGGTGATTAAAACTGAAAGTAACGTTAGTTGAAAGTGTTAGGGATATTTTAGGTAGAAATTAAATAACCAGAAAAATATGCTCTCTTATTGTATTTAATTTTGGCAAAAAACTTTTTTTAAATAAATAATTTAATAATTTTGATTTGTTCATCCTTTGTATAGTTTTAAAGATTCATTAAAGGTCTTTTATAGTTAGAGTTTTTAGAATTGAAATTTTGTGAAACTTTCGATAAATTTAAATGAAATATTCACCTGAAAAAAATTGAAATTTACTTCCGCGAATTCTATAAAAAAAAAGTTACAACATACTGTTATTACAACATATCTAACTCATAGAAGTTCAGAAAACTCCTTTTTTGAATTTTTCATTAAATAAATAAGTTTAGATAAATAAATGACTATCCTATCGGTATCGGTAGAAGAAAATTTATAAAAGTTCAAAAATATAAAAGAATGCAATTATGAATGAAATGACAGATGAATGGTTTATAGTGAAATTCATAATAGAACTTAATTTAATCTACGAAAACTAGTTTAAAATATAAATACTAAACACGTGAAAATGATTATAAAAAAGTGCTCGCTATGACATCATTATTCATTAGACGTTGAAATGGCTAATAATAGTAAGCAGTGTACGTATGTATGTAACACGGTTTTGCCCGAAAGCGGTAAACGTAACAATAATGTCAAAAAAGTTTAATCTTAAATAAGTTAATTAGTTTTTATTTATATTTTAAAAATTAGTCGTTACATGCTTTTAATTAAATAGAAAAATTAACGTTAAAAAATTGCTTAATAACACCGTTTAAAACCAAGATTCGCGTATTTCTAACAATGTTATTGTAAAAATATTGCACTATATTTTAATAATACGGTATTTTGTATCGGTATTTTAGTCGTAATTTTTTTGAAAAAATAAACGACATAAAAGCGTTTTCAACTTTTTTGCTCTGAGTCTGGGATAACTTCCTTACAATTAAAAGTTTAAACTATAATCTAGTTTGTATAAACTTTATGTTGAACTAAAATAAAATATTGTATTATAGATTTTCAAGCAAATCACTAACAAAAATATGCGCAGTTTTTCATTAAATTATCTAATTTTTATTTTATTTTATTTCATTATTCAATTAGAAAACCAGTGTGCTTTAATATGAGTATTGTTTTTTTTATTTTTCTTGTTTCAATGAGTTTTGACAAATAATTTAAGTATTGTTTCACAGATAAAAAAAACATAATTAAAAGATTTTTGCTTTTGAATTCAAAAATTAATGCATCGCACGAAGTCGTTATTAGTATATTTCAATATCGAGACATTATATGAGGAATTATATAAATAATAATATAAGAAAATTATTCATTAAAATAAGACATTCCATATAAATAGAATTTTTCATATATGATAGTATTTCATAAGTTGTAATGAATCATAGCATCATCTTATATATTATTATTTTTTCGCTATATTATAATTTATAAAAAAGCGCCATCAATTTCTTATACAGAATGATTAATACAAATGTTTTGACAATTTAGCTCTAAATACAATATAACTCTTAAGAATTGTAAGTTTATTTGTCTCGAAAACAATGCGATTGAATTCAATTTGGAATTAGTTTTTGGTGTCATAAAAAAGCAATACTTTAATTAAAATTCGGCTCATTGACCAAAAAACAGATGATGATAAACTAACCCATTGGGACACTAGAAACAAACATTTACACACGATTGTGAATGAGAGGAGAGACACGATTACTAATGCTTCTGTTTTAAGCGTAACGTGTAATTATAGTATAACTTTGCGGAGAAAAATATTTACAAAGACAAAAATAAAGAAAAGAAAAGAAAAGAAAGCAAAGTACAGCAAAGCAAAAGCAGAGCAAGTGAACCCAGTCTTAAAAGTTCATTTGAAAAACTTAAGCAGTAAAGAGAGATATATTTTGCAAATCTTATTTTATATTATTGCACGCAGATGTGCCACACTTCTTGTCAGTAATTAAAGACTTAACTATCAGATAAAATGGCAAAAACAGAGAAGAGCTTTGCGTATGCATCGCGTCGTGAGCATAATGCAGTGTCACTGAGGAGCAATTGGATGTTGGCATGTGACACATAGGCTATGCGTCGGATTACATTATTCGCCTATTTATGTGCTTATGTACCACTTTATACTAAACTAATACCAATTCAGAACCATATAATACTTACACACATTTTCAACAATAACAGCAAACACATCAAAAGTAATTATCGAATTAAGAGGAAGCGTTCAATTTCTGCACACATTTTTCAGATTTTATTTTATTTTATTATATTTGATTTTGTCTCTCAATGTTAACATCATTTTTTTCAGTATAATCAGCTGCGATGATAATTCCCAGTGATTTGCCAAACTGTTTGTGTGTGGTGTGAAGAAAATATATATTTATTATATATATTTATTTCGGTGAAAATGTTTTCTTTTTATTTGGTGTGGAGTAATAAGTTATGTAAAAAAGCAGCAATAGATGGATAAGTTTGCTACATGTCTTCATTTAGTTTAATGTTAGCTAAAAGAATAGAGAAATAGATTTTTTTTGCATTAATAAGAGTTCGGTTATAAGCACAGGATTCGGTCGATTGTGAGTCATATAAGAAGTGGCAGCTGTGACAAAGACCGACTTTATGATACTAGAAGTGTATAAACTTTCTGGAAAACGAGGCGTAACCGCAAACTAAGAGGATTCGAGTTTAAGCTCGTATTTCTCAATTGACATTTATATTGTAAACGTTTCTAACACTATAATACTATATAATAGGTATAAATGTTGTTTCGACAGTTTATTGAGTGAAACTGAATTTCATTTTATGTCTCAATGATTCCTAAAACTGATCTATAATTTGTGGCAAATTTTCACTTATTGGCTGCCATTAATGATTACGCATCGCTTTCAGTAAGTTATCAGAAAAGATCAATGTGTACGGCAAGCAAGACGTATGGACTGCTTGACTACCAAGTAATAGGAAGAGACAATAGTTAACAATATGAGAAATTATAGCGCAGTTTAGCGCAGTATACCTTTGTAAGTCATTGAGCGCTCCATAGAACACGAGATCTTCCTGTAAGGGTTTTCGCCCATCTCTACACGCACTTCATTCTTCTCCTCAACAAAACAATTCAAATATATATTCTATTATCAATTTTCTTTCCAATAAATTCTATAATGTTATGTTATTTAACAATAGACATACAAAATGTGAAACCATTTATCTATTACTTTTAACCATATTTCTATACAATATTAATTTTTTTCCTCTACTGTAGTTAGTAATTTAATTATCGATGAATTAATATTAGAAAAAATGTAAATATTTATTATTGGTTTAAAAAATTAATCCTCATTTAGTCGGCATGATAAAAATATATTAAATGATAGCATTAATTCTAAATAAAGGTTTACCAATTAATATCTAGTAATTTCATATAAAAATCAAACTTAAGCTACAATCTTATACAGTGGTACTAAAACATGTGATCAATGATATACCTATAAATTTAGATAACAATAAAGCTATAAAATAAAAAAGCTTTAGACGGATAAACATGTATTCTGGTAACAACTCGAGCAGAAAATAGTGGAAACATTTGTCATCACTTATTTGTTATTCAACGATATTTCTCAACAAAACTTATTTGAATACTTATGTTATTAACAATTTCGCTCATTTTATACTAATTGAAAATTCAAAGCGCGAATAAATTCTTCATTCAATGTGTGCATACGATTCTCAACGGCATAATTATAGGTGAGACTTAAGCCACCGCTTCTGCTAACACATTCTGATATTGCGCTCGAATACATAATAATTGTTGTTACAAACGTACCGAAATTGAGAATGTTATGCAACATTATTCTGTAACATATGCTCATATATGCTTCATATATGCTCCTCTCCAACCATTATTGCTATGCAACAATCGTTCGCTAATATTAAGACTTAAAATATGTGAATATCATTTGTATCAGTAATGATTCATATTTTTACATTTTTCGTTTCACAAGTGAATATTATTATTATTATTATTGTTTGAGTTAAAAACCATGCAGTTATTTCTAGTCTATTAATTTTTACGGCAAAAAATAGCATAACTCTACTAATGCGCGTTATATTTACTTAATGATCGATGAAAACTAACTGATTTAACAATAATATTGATAATAACTTAATTAGTCTCACAGACAGCTTTTAGTTTTATTTTTTTTAAAAGCGGTTAACTTTTATAAAGTAATAACAGTTATATAGTTATTAGCAATTAAGAGTTAATAATAATTAGTGAAAAATATATACTAGTTTTATTCATAAAATATTTAAAATAATTCCGCTCATGAGAAGCAACGCATTAATAACATTTTTATTTAAAAATGTATTTATGCTAAACATATTCATCAACTTTTATCATCAAATAAAACAAAGTTAACACGGCTTTATTTTTACTTTTTTCTACTTCTCGCCCAAAAATATCCTATCATTTATTAGCGGTGAAAATATTAGACATTTAAAAGTGAAATGTGATAACACTTGAAGGTAGCGGTGAGTGGTGTGACACACTGTGTGTGTGTGACAGTCATTCACAACTCATTCATTTCGAGTTAAAGATAAAAGTTTTACATTTACCTCATTTGCATTATAAATGTTAGACCTCAATGATCTGTGGTTAAGTGGTTGCGTTGGTCTGTAATTATCTCCGTGACCATCACTTTTCAATGTATGTCTTAATAGATGAAACTGGTGTGAGCTCATATAAATAGGTTTGTTCAGTAATATCCAGTGGACTGTTTCATGACATGCTGGCTGAGTCAATGAGCCCTCATATGTAATGTAATGCTTTAATGTTGGCAGCAATTCAACAATCGATAGTGAATTAAGCCATTGGGAATCACCTGTGAGTTAACGTTTAACGTTTACTTATATAACATCAAGCTATCAATTTAATGAACAAAATTTAATTTTCCAAATATTAATGTACTGTAATATCAAGAAATCACCAGATATTTAGTGACAGGCTTTAGTGCTAATGAAAAAAAATAAACTCTACCATATAATTAACCTAAAATTTATCACCATAACCGAAACTTTTTAAAACAAAACTTGTTTACCGTAATTGATTACATGTAGTATAACTCTATCCTTATTTTATCATTAAATAATTGTTTTTAAGATTTAGCGATTATTGATTCAACATAAAAACTGTAATCATTCAGCTAAAAGTTATTAAATTTTATTTTTTACACTAAATGTCTATTCTTTTATCTTTAAAATTTTTTTGTTATCCTTCTTTATAAATCACATCTTTTTCTCTGAATTCGAGTTAAAAAAACTAAAATTTGTGTCTCATTTACTTTCAGATTTCAAATATATATTTTGTTTGAACGGTTCTCCGCCTGGAATCAACATTCGGTGATTTATTAAATTTATTATTTTTACTGGAATTTGTTAGCATAACTGTTCTAAAGCTGATTCATTACGTTAAGCAATACAATAACCGTTATATAGCTATATTGTAAATCAAGACATTAACGTCAAACGCATCGCTAAAATCAAAATCTTGTTCTCCGCGTTAACGAAAGTACATTTTTCGTCATTTTATGGTTAATGCGATTTTTCTTATGATTTATATTAATTAATCATTATTAATCATTATTAATTCATAAAAATACGATTAATTTGTTTGAATTTGTTGAATTATGGCGAACTAAAACTTTTTCAGTTCTGTAAGTTATATTTTTTATCGAAACTTTCTTTTTTGATAATTTTTTTTGTTAAACTACTCAGAAAAAAAAACAAAACTACATATCTTGCAAACAATAAAAGTCTCAAGTGTTTTTATCTTTGATAAAATCCACACACTTGTTGAACAAAGAAAAAACTTGAAAACAATGCTCTCATCGTTTTTATAGTGCATCATAGTTTTTCGTTTGTTCAAATCGTTTTTTAGTTTAATTCATCACACGATCATTCATACTTAGTGTTAAAAATATAGTAACAGTAATTTATTTAAATTTTAACTTTAAAATTGTCTACAATTTAAACAATTAGACAATCGAGAAAAACTCTACAGTATTTATTGCGCAAATTGATTGCGGAAATAACGTGGAGTGAAGAGATAGTAGTTTTGAAATATTAAGGAATAGAAAACTACGAGTGCTGTGAATCATGCGTTCGCAACGCATTCGGTAGTAGTTCTGCTATTGCTATATAGTACATCACAATTCACGTTTACAATTCCTATTAGAATTTTTTCAAACCAATGTTTGTCTATTATAATTTAATTACAGACATTTTTTTAAATTTAAATTTAAGTTCCTTATCTTATTAGTGACTTTCGAAATTTCTGTTGCTATGCAATTATTTTGCATAAAATACTATTAAGTATTGTATTACTTATATTGAAATTTTATCTTTTTACTAGTTTGTGTAACCTTTCTTATAAAAATTCAAAATCTTTGCTTACAAAATCTGATCAAAAATTTTAAAAAATTTTTAAATATAAATGAAAATTCGCTGTCTTTTTATATTCTGAAGCGATTGCTAGTAAAACACTCTAGAGTTCAGATAAGCAGTATAATGTTATCAATTTCCAATATCTTTGATTTTTTATTGCTTTTGTTTTATTTCTTAAAGTCTCTATAATTTGTTCACAGTTTAGTTATAGAAAATAACATAAAAAAAGTTGTTTCAATACCTCTTTGCGTTATATTCTTTAGAGCGTGTGTTATATGTTTTAATTGAGTGTTCGCTTGATTGGAGTTTTTCGAGAAAGTAATCAACACAGAAATCGCTGCCAATCCATTAGCCTCATGTTGAGCCTCACTCCAGTTAGAATATAATTGAGAATTATAAGCATACAATTGAATCTCTCCGGGGAACTGAACGCCGCTAATTGTGTGCTCTGACCCTCGATTATTCTCGCGACCGAAGTGTAACGTGATATTCGTCACCGTATACTGATATGATAGCGGACCGCTACTTATAACAACCGAATTTTCTGGATTCACTTTAAAAATAATGCTGCGACCAGTGTTGATCAATTTACCATTAACCTATTAGCCAAATAAAAATAAATGGATAAAAACTAAATAAAAGAAGTGTGAAATGATTAATATATAGGTCCTTAAAAGCTATGGCTATAGTGATGGCTATAGCGATGGCATTGAAGCAGTGCATTGCAGCACACTTTTTTCATATAACATATTTCTTTGGCAGATAACGATCGTTAATAATTCACACCATGAATTGGCAAAACACACGCAACTGAACACTCACTTCTCACTTCCATAAACATTGACTTACGTGATCTCCATGAATGTTAACTGGAAGCAGTCCGGGATCAAACAGCAATAATTCAGGATTAATATCGATAGGCGATTGTCTCCTTCCTTTGTTGCAATGACTCCATTTAGGGTTTAATCGACCCCAGAAATCTGGACCTGTAAGCGTGTGAGCATAAAATCAAAAAAACATGTATGGAATGAAACTTGTAATAAACATTCCTTTTCATTACAATTATGGCTTGAATTCAATTTCGCTTTGAATTATTTGTTTCTGTTTATTGGGTGGAAAAAATCTTATTCACTGCAATTCAACTCTTAAACTAAAGCAGAATTCAATATTAAAATAAAGCTGCGATGTGAACACTGTGAACACTGCAATTTTTTATCTAAACAAATAAAAAGGGGGATCAGGTGGTCATACGAGTAGATTGTATAGATTGTTAGGTTACTAGACTTAAGTTATATAATAAGAATGCAATAGTGTTTGGCAAGCAGTTATACGCCGCCAGTCTATAAATTGTGGCCAATGCATGGAATGTCATTCTCTGGCAATTGCAATAAAAACGGCTCATCTTTATGTTTCGCCGCTTTCTATTACATTTTCCTTTCGCTTGCATTCACTTTTCTCGTTTATCACTACCTTCTTGTTGTGTTATTATATCAACGGACACATACGACAAATTGCCAAAAAAGAGAGCTATTTTCTCATTCTTTTCGGTTTTCTTATTTCTGCGTTTTTTCAGTTATTTTTTTCTGTTGCAGCTAACCTTTAGTTATTGGTGCCAACAGCTGCAAAATTGTGAATAGTGGTAAAAGGCTTTTGAGGATATATTACTTTTAAACGGGAAAAAGTCCACTTGAGTCGCGAATATGGGTTCGCTTTTAACTTTTATAAAGTATTTTTTATATATATATAAGTGTCAACCTTTCTTCACCGAGTCATCTATCATTTTCAATCAAACGTAATGCAAGTTTGTTTTACCGTCTAAATATCGCCAAACATTATTGCAAAGATAACAAAAAAATGTAACATAAAAATAAAAAAAAAATTACAGACAGAATTTTTACTACGACTATATACATATTTCTATTATTATTTTAAAAAAATGTCGCGCATTCTAACGTTAAACATTTAGTATTTTTAAATTGATTATCACACCATAAAACTTAGCGGAGACCAGTACCGTAATTCCGTTGTTTTCGGTGCAGAATTTTTATTTTGTTTATCTTTAATAATTTACTTTCTGGTATGTCAAGAATTTATTATAAGCACATTAATATTCTTTAATACATAAAATGCCATATAAGATGGTTTATCATTGCACGAATCTTCGAGTTTTTAATGCATTAGCGATGTATTAAAGTTTTTATATGAAATATGGCAACATTTATATAAAAAAAATCATAAAACAAGGTACAAAGAATTTTTATGCTATCATACAGAGATATTCTCTCGCTATATTTGAGATTGCAATCAAAACAGGAATAGCCCGCGGATCAGATGGAATTATATTTCTTTGTATCTCAAGTTTTTTCTCTCTTTATAAGCTTTTTCAAGCAAAATAAAAATATTGTCCACAAATAGATGTCTGAATAGTTTGCCTTTTCTTTTTACGCAATATATCGACAGTTATGCAAACATAAGTTGGAAAAATATGGAATCAAAATAAACTTAGATTGGATTTACTTTCTCTGTTTTTTTCTTTATTCTTAAACGCTGTTATAGTGCTGAACATAAAGTTCTTTTCAAACAAAAAACTTATCTTTAGATAAAGTGGTTTTTTTCTATAAAGACATGTTTGAATTTTTAAATGCTTTAAAAATATTTTTTTCCAACAACTCGTGAAAAACTAAATTGAGTGACAATTTTCGAAATCTTTTTTAAATTGTGAGTAAAATCGATGAAAATATTTTAGCAAAATAACTAGAGGCACAACTATAATATCTTATTTATATAATGTATTTGAATAAATAAAAATTTTTAATAGATCTTCAGGTATATGTTTATTTAAATTTTTTATTAAATGCAAACCAAAAGGATATATTTGCCATATAAATGTTTAAGTTGTACAATAATTTAGAAAAATAATAAAAATTCAACAAGTTATGAGTGCATTTAATAATAAGTTGCTAATGAGTTGCTAAAAACTTAATCAAACTTATGATTTTAGTTCAAACTAGAGATAGTAAATCTAACTCCAGCTCCAATGGAATGGAGCTGGAGTTGAGTAAAATTTTGAAAATGGAGTGGAGTT
>JAQIVF010001212.1:0-15224 GCA_034698365.1 Steganacarus magnus
AGGTATTGGCTTCACTACTATATGATCGCACGTAACTTTAGTCCAAACACCTGTCATATGATCGTTACAGTATTTAATACAACTTTCTTTAATCTCATCGCTAATATCATTCATTTTATTACACTAATAACTAATCTATTAAACACTTTATAACTGACTTATAGGTATAATAGCATATGCTTTCTTATGTTAAATAACTTTAATGTTATCTTTCTTAAACTTATTTCAATAAACTTTTCATAAGTATATTCACTAATAATAAAACCGCTTTAAAGCTAAAAACGTAATGTAATGTTAGCTTTTAATTAATTAATTAATATAAAACATTCTTACCGTTTACGTTGTTATTTCGGTAAAAATTTAAACTATTCTATTATAAATTTTTTTTCTTCAAAAATTCGTAAGCTTTTCCTTATTCAACACTCATAACAGACAATATACGGTACATACTTATACGACAACTTAATTGAATTTTTTCAGTCTAAGTTAATCGCATCACAATAATAAATGGCAATCGTTTATGTTAAATATATTTTTACTAAATTCATCATTAATCTATTAACTTATTTATAAAATTTGTTTACAAATGATTAACAGTTAAAAAAACGATTATAATATATATAATATAAATATATAAATTAATACATTATAAAAAATTTCGGTGAAAAAATTGCACTTTGAAATGTTATATGACTTTATAATGAATATAACGTTAATAAAAAAACTAACAAATCTATCGCATATTATGCTTACGTTCGATAATATACATATTATAAATTAACAATTTATAAATAATAAAGTAATAATAATATTAATCAATAAATAAATTACAAACTTTTTAAAACAAAATTAAATTAGGAATAGTTGACCTCTTCTTGTGCTCATTAGTGCCCCAAACAGATACCGTTCCGTCCATATATGCCACATATAATTGTTGATTGTCGTACGAATAAGTTAGGCTAACATATTAACGTAATAACAAATTAATAATTATATTCAAATAATAATTGTAATCAAATAACTTACCACTTGATTGGTGTGTTAACATTGGGAGCTTTAATGTCTCTGACTGGCGACAAATCCCACGAACTCCAGAGTGTGACGACGCCATTACTGAATCCAGTGGCGATAACATTAATAGACAGTCCCTCAGGAGCTGTTGAGTAACACACGCACGTTATCTCGCACTGAGTGATCGCTTGCCCGACAAACTCGCTATTTATGGTGTGAACAATAAGAGTGCTTCCGTAGTCAGTGGTTTGATGGCTAATCGAAACTATATCGCCTAAAGTCTCGCTCACACACAATAATTCCACCGGAGATTTATGTGTGGTTATCGTCCGCACGTAACAAAACCGATTCAAATCCCAAAGAATGCAAACACCGCTCTCATCACCGGTTATAGCAATTGCGAATGGTTTACATATTGATATACACTTGATTGCACTCGAATGACCGTAAAAACTAATCTGTTTTTTTAAAACAACATCTTGATTGATCTGTACAGGTATATCAAAGGAAAAGTTAAATAGTATTGAAATATGTAATCTGTGATTAAACGCACCTTAACTGGTGTATCGATTACATAAACATTTAAAAGACCAGAAACGTAACCAACAATCAGTGTGTTATAATCCGGCACTGATTCGCACACAGTTATCTTAAAAAAACAAAAATCAATAAATTAATACTATTTATTAATCGAATGATTTAAGAAAAGAATTAAATACCTCATCCAATAATACGTTACCAAACATTAGTGGCGCATATAAAGTGGCGTCAAATTTAATATGAATAGCGTTGTCAGCATTTCCCCATTTGACGAGAGCAGCGGATATCACGTATGAAGTAGTTATTAGAGCACCGCCTTTATGCCTGCTATACGTCACTAAAATACTGGAATTGGGTTCGAGAGCGAATACTTCGTTAGTGGACAGCGCGACAAATTTACTAGTTTTCATTTGGTAGCGCTTCTTCCAAATAATAACCGGTTCAGTATCGGCTGGTGATCCGAGATAAGAGCCCCACTTAAGACCATTCACTTCTGACATGGAGTTTGTCGCACACTTTTCGAGACACAAGTACGCATCTTGTGATACCGACGGGTGCGCAACAGTGAATAATTGACGCGGCATTTGACCAAACGTTTTGATCATTGTCTGCAATGCCATTCTTTTTAATGGATCGTCTAAAGAGGACCGAAAATTACTATCATATAACACACCATTAATTTAAATTTACCCTTAATTAGATTGGCATCAGTTCCATAATAAGTTGCGGGATGAAACACATTTATCGCTTCAATCGCTTGATTACCAGTTTGCTTATAACCAAATATCAAATCAATCCATTTGTTAAGATTTAGTGTCACATAATTCGACTCAAGCGCCTGTCGATGAATTAGAACGAAGAGGCGAGCGCTGGCGCGACACCAAACTGGTAGCTCAACGTTATCCACAATTTGACCATTTTGTCGAACACCGAAATCAAACTGTTCGCTATTCACTAGAAATTCGGGTAAGAAAAAAAATTCTGGCACCAATTCCTTAAAATCGGTGGTCGACTCGGAGGTCGCGAGTCTCCACGATGTGGCCAATGAGTGAAAAGTGCGGTCAGGAATGTCAAAGTTATTATCTTGATATTTCAGAAACATTTGAGTGAATGGCGGCAGACGAACGAGAAAATGAAGAACCGTTCCGCTATTGCTGTAATGCGCGCCGTAATGAAATGGTGCGGTAGTGGCTGGCAGGAGATATTCGCCGGTTGTGCCACTTTGATCGTATTCCGACTTCAGATAATTATACTGATCGATGTAATACTTTTCGCGGATCTTATTTTGTATGGCTATCGGACGCCACAATTTCCTGTAAGATGTCTGCTGCTCGAGATGTAATATATCCGTCTCATAACTGGCAAGTATTGCAGGAAACACGGGATACTGCATGAGATCGTTGAACGAACGACCACTGAATTTGTTGAGATGCGTTAAGTACTCGAAATTAGTTATCTGTCTGTCGCGCCACATCTGCATCAACAGAATCAAACTTCGGTTTTCGTTCGTCGAATTTCGAGTCTCGTTAAACGAAATACGATCGATAAAACTTTTGTTGGAAATCTGGCACTGAAACTCCTCGCGAATCGCGTTCGACTCGAACGCAATCAAATGCGTCAAACCGTTATTGAGAAATATTTCGAGCGCTTTGTTCTGCAGCTGATACCGACGCGGCTGTATTTCAGTGATGTCATCGAAATCCCAGACCTCGGTTATGATTGGCTCCGCATTATTGGTGACCGCTTCCTTAGCGGGACTAATAAAATGTATGCTAGAATTGCTGATTAATATTTCTCCAGCAAATTCTTCGTCGGTAGTGATGATTAACGCCTGACAAGTGTAGATAATATGCTCGTTAGCGTGAAGGCGATCAATTAAAGTGGAAGTATCGAACCAATCGCTATCGAATAGATAGGAAAACAGTTTCGGTTGCGCATCATTTTCGGTTCGTTTTTTAGGGCTTCGAAGAAATCGATTTTCGATATTCAGCGAGCGTCGCATCAGTTTTCGCCGAATCCTGTTCGGCCCTTCGGTAGGATCGAGTTGCCACGAATCAGGCCAACCGTCTTTGACGAACAAAATCGCTTTTTCGTGCGTAAACTGATCGACCAACTGTTTCCACGCCTTCCTCGTCAAAAACTTGTTTGTGCGGTCTTTCTTCAAATTATAGATATACTGTTTTCGTTCCTTATTCTGCGCCTCAACTATCGTTTGCGTTACTTGTCTCGATATGTCGATCAGTTGATTACTCGGCGATCGCCACCGATCAAACACAGACCCGTTGTAACTCCTGATATAATTATTGAAGAGCACACGACTTTTCGTCAGTAATGTGTACCAGTCAGACATGTCGTACTTGAATGAGTCACGATTGTTGCTCATCTTATTCGAGATCCAACACTTGGACCGAATTGTTTCGATAATCAAGTTTAAATCAGTGCAATCGTCGGTAAGATTCGCTTCTTTCAAGTTATCGATTAACTCTAAAATGAACGCGCAAAGTGTTGAGCCATAGTCGGCGCTCGTGTTAATTAATTTGGTCAGAAATTTGAACGACGACAGCACTGATACGCTAAATTTTCTGTCCTCAATGGTTTGCAACGGCATTAATAAGTAGATCGATAGTCGAGATATTTGGTACGGAATAATGTCTTTACACTTCCATAAAATCGACACCCATTTCGTTAGCTTTTTGTGGTGCTTATGCGCTTCGACGGCAATCACATCCATGAATTGAGATAAAGTGTGCAAAACACTGCGCGAAAAGAAGCGCTCTTTTTCGCATAGGCTTACGCATTCGTCTATAAGTTACGTATATATTTATATGAAAGTAAAATAACAAATTAATTGACTAAATATTTATAGTTTAAAAAACAATAAAAATAATAATAATTACCACGAAATATAATAAAGTCAACCGATTTCGGTATCAATTCTTTCATTCGTTCGATTATTTCTTTGGTGCTCAATTGACTGACCGCTTGATTTCTATTTCTATCATAATTGTCATGACTTGCGAAAGAAGAAGACGAGTCGTGAAAATTATTCTCGTTTTGCGCGGAATCGCTGCCATGCGACGTATCTGGCGGGACAAACATATTGAAATACAAATCAGCTGTGTTTAAGCCTAAGACATAATACACAAACAGTTTTCACCAAAAATACAAAGTTTATCTCGCAATTAAGTTAATACTTTGCTATCACTCATACCTAATCCCGCAGTTGCCGGTCGATACGGTATATACTTTTTAGTTTCAGAGATCGAGTTAACGCAGTCATACGCGGCCTCAATCAACGCTATTTGACACTCTCTGAACGAGTTTTTCTCCTCCGGAGTGCTCATCGTTAGCTCGAAAACCGCGTAAAAATTTAATGCACTGCAAAATATTCGGTGATTTGGCGAACCGGAAGCGCTAAAAAAGTAGCTCGAAAACTGTCTTAAAATCGCATAAATTGATTCGTTAATCGAATCTTCTTCGTACGCGATATCCTGTTCAATGTCGTTGCCATAAAACATTGATTTCTTATAAATATTGTAATTAATAATAATTTTCGAGAGACACTCCAAAAGTCCACTATCGTAGAGCTCTCTCATCAACGAAGTGCTCTCAAAATTGAGCAAAATTTTCTGAATGGTTTGCAGTGCATTATTACAGAGAGTGATGTCGTGCACACACTTCGGCAACAGTGCGAACAGCGGCACAAACGCGTTCAATTGAAGCGGCGAATACGCTCTTCTCGAGTCTTGTAGCGCAGTGTCCTCCAAATTAAAGTGATAAGAGAAAAAATCGGGCACTTCTAGTATGATTCCGAAACAAATGTCTAAACACTTAGCGGAAGCCCGATAGTGATGCAACTGATTCGCTAATAGATTAAAGCCTTTAGTAGCGGTGAAACGGTTGACGGTGTCTTCGCTTCGTCTCAAGCAAATAAACAGAGTTTTTAGGACACACTCCCGCACACGAGGCGACGGATTATTTACAAATACCACTAAAAATTCTAACTTAATAATAGGTCCGACAACAGTGTCGACAGCCGTGTCCGACATATTTTCGACTAAGTGTCCGATCAAATCAATAAATCCAATCATAATTTCGTCGAACGCGTCATTGCTATCAATAGCGACCTCTTCCTCTTCAAACGATGTCACTCTCCACTCGTCATCAATACTTTTGCGGCGATTAGTCTCGTCTTTGACGTACCAATCGGACGGAAATAAGTTAAAGAATACGTTTCGCGATTGACGCACAAAAGCTAATTCCGGTTTGTGGAGCAGAATAGTGCACTGAAAAACGTCGCTCAACAGCGATATGTCCAGTGGATCCTCGATTATGGTTTTAATGATATAGAGTAATGACTGACACAATTCAGTGGACAAATATGTATTTAAATATATGTACATTTGCTGAACCATCGATAGTAGACTATGTAACACATTTTGCGTATGCATTTGCTGCACATTATGCTGTTTGTAAGGATTACTGGCGACGATCAGTGATGTCAGTATATCATAGAAATGTTTGGCAATATTGCCGCTTTCATGCCACGCTTTCCACGCCGAAACAAAAACGGAAAAACTTTGCGCCGATATAATCACCGGATTATTATCGTATTTAGTAATTGAAAACATAGCAAAATTGTTTAACATCTGCAACGAAATAACCGCTTTGGTTGTTTCCAAAACGTGCGTAATTAGTGACAAGCCTTGATACTGATGATAAAACGTGACCGCGTGTTGCACATGGCTTTCGACAACTTTGGCGATAATTTCGAGACACTTCGCTTGCGTTTCAGCCACGTTACAGATGTCGACAATGCGCGCGAACAGTACAACAAATACGCCAACACCGCCCGCGTCTGAAATCGCTTTGTGAATACCGTAATAGCTGTTCGGCACGAGTTCTGCAAATTTGATCACATTATACGCGTGACTCTGTGTGTTATACTTCTTGAACGATTGCGCCAACGGTTTTGTCATTGTAAACGAATTCGAAAATTTGCTCACTCGTGTCAGGTGTTTGATGTCATTGAGATTATTGGTGTATATCAGGTATTGACTGGTTTGACGCGCTTGAAACACGAGCATCAAATTCTTCTTCAAATATTTACTATACGTTGAATTCGATGAATTAATCACACGCGACAACACACCGCAAACATCGAATTCGGTAACATTTTTAGATATGATCGGTAAATCATTGTTTTCGTTAAGATTAAAGTGCGAAAAGTTATTGAAATCCGATCCGAGACTGAACAGATAAAATGTCGATTCGAGCGATAACGTGCTCTGAAATACCATAAAATTTCCGCATTTCAATCGAAACGGCAAGCATTGAGTGCTTCCGAACAAAACTGCGGTCGTGTGCAGAAACTTCGGCATAATTGTCGGATAAGTTAGTGCGATGGTCCGGTCAGACATGCCGTCAATGCTATACTCAATTGACATCGTATGCGTCGACTTCGACTGATCCGCTAATTCGACACTAAAATTAAATCGAAATAAGTGCCACTTTCCCAGAAGATCGTCGTTGTTTGCCTGCATTTTTTCGTCGAATACCTTCATCTGATTGTTCATAACTTTGCATATCCTGTACACAAAACAGCTGTAATGAAAGTCGAACCAAACCTCAACAGTGGAACCATCGAAAGCGAACGAAAATATGTGCATTTTAATATCTTCGCGCACTCTTCCATCTTTTTCATCAAAAGAATTTGCATTCAAATTGTTGTTTGAGTTTATCTCCGAATTATAATCATTACTAAATTCGTCCAAATTATAGTAATCGTTATCGAAATACGCCCAAAATGCTACCGAAAATTTTTTCTCTAACGACAGAATATAATTCGACTTCGGAGGCAAAGGAAACGCAGCGGCGATAACGTTCCAACTGATTGGTGCGCTGCCTATTAAATCATTGCTTAGATTTTTGCGAATTTCGTTCACCCACGACATCATTGGGTGATCGCAGTCAATCGATTTTGATGCGCAATGCTGTGCCGGTAAACACAAATAGTGTGTTGGCTGTAATAGTTGTTCGGTGCCGCGAATCACAAACAATCGATTCAACGCATTCAGACAAACGCTAGCATTCAACTCACGCTTCACATCACTTAACTTCTTCACCAGATCTGCGATCACATTATGCATATTGTCTTTAGTATTATTTTCATCGACAATCAACTGCGTTCGCGCGTCTAATTGTTTGGCTCTTCGTTCGGCGAAACGCTTCAGCTTTTCGAGTGTCATCATTACTGTCGAGAAGCTGTTTCTCGACGCAAGCGATCTTCTCGTCCTTCAGCGCACAATTTTGTGAAAATTTTCGATAAAAAGTTGACGCAATTCATCAAAATGTAACAAAAATATAATTTTGTTTTTAACTAAATTTTTAGTTTTAATCACAAAAATGCAATTTTTTACATGTTATTGTTATTTATATCACATGATCTCAATAACAACAAACTGCGCCACACGTGTCTATATGACAATAAAGTACGTGTGGTTTTAAAACATTTTGGGGGAAATATATAACTGTGCTTTGAACTTAACCAGTTTTTGTGCGGTAAAGATCTTTGTTGTATATGAAAAATAATTTATACATCAATTTATATGACTTTGCGATATTAGATGTGACCGATGAAGCGGTGAATCATACCGAATATTGTTGAGCTTTAATTTAATATAATTGCATAAAATGAGGCAAAGGAAAAGTTCAATATTAATCATAAATTTTTTCAATACGTATTTGATTAATCGATAAATATTATACTGGGGTTAGACTTGTGAACTAAAACAAAAAAATACACTTAATTTATGTTTGGAAATTTGAAAATATGCCGTTTGTTGTTGTTGTGAGTGTGCATGACTTCATTTTATAGTTATTGTTGTTTACTATTGTTGTGTATACCATAAAAAAATAATGTCGAATACATTAACAATGTTAGACGTGTTTCGGTCAATGCATTCGATGAATGTTGAGGACGTGCGACAATTATTTATAACCAATTTTAACCAAATTATCGGCGAAAAGGACTCGAAGATCGACAGACTTGAGAGACAACTGTGCGCTGTTAACAGCAGTGGTTATATGTGCGCGAACTGTGCAAAACTGGCGCACGATATCGACAATGTAACGAAACAGTGCCAAAACTCGATCAACGGTTACCAAAGGATAGCGAATAGAGATAAGGAACTGATCGATAGTTTAAACGCTCGCATCGAATCGCTTAATGGCGTATTAACGTGGACTCGCGAACAGTTGGCGTCAGTGCAGCGGCAAAGAGATCTGGTTGTGGCGGAGAAGGCGCAGCTCGAGTTCGATAGGAAGAATTTGGAGCAATCGCTGACGAGCTCTGGCCTGGAATTGTCGCGATTAAAGACTGTGATCGACGAACTGCGCACAACCATTCAGACTCACGAGAGTAAAGCTACCGTTCAGAGACTGATTGCCACCAAAATGAAGAATCATTTTAATATCAGCGACCAACAAATGGATCAGTGGATAATGGATGCGTATCTCGGGTTTTAGTGTGAAATTTTAGAGATTTTCTTTTCTGTACATAATGTATTTTAGTTTGTATATATAAGTTAGCGGTGAAAAGCCATGTTTTGCTGCGAAACCACTCATTTTACACTTAATTTTTTATAACTTAGTAATTTTTTCAATTTAATAGTTATGTTTAATTTCGTTAAGTTAAATACTCAGTACCGGCTTTTTATGGTTTTTTAATCAATTTTGAAATGACAAGAAAATTAAGTTTTTTAAATTTTGGGTAACATTATTATTATTATTATTATTACGGTATTATTATTTGATATAAATTTTTAAATCAAATAATAATCAAAAAGTATTTATGCAAATATATTCAATTATTATTACAAAACTACAATAATGTTGTAATAAAATCTCTATAAAAGTTTAGCAATTAATGACGCACTTCAAGCTTAAGAACTATACTCAACCGAAATTACTAGAGAGACAAAAAGATAGCATTTGCTAGTTTTTTATTTAATAGTTTAGAAGCACATAAATGCTATATAAGTTTGAATCACCTAAAATTGAAACGTTTTAACCCTAATTATGAAATGCTATTTTTGCTATTTCAATGCAAAATGCGATAAATGCTATTTAGATGCTAATTTTCCCATCAAATAAAAAATTTCCGTTTAATTCCGATGAGTTTTCTGATGATGATCACGAAATTTATAAAAAATAAAAGTTTTTGCCAATAAGTTCGACAATATTTTATCATATAATTTAAAAAGATTTTAATTACAGATAATAAACTACTATATACTGTATAATGTGCTGTAAAAATAAATCAAAAGAAAGAAAAAAATTTAATTAAGAGAATATTTTTATAATTTTTTTTAAAAAAATAAGTGCTATTTTTAATGCTATTTTGGCTTAATTTTTAAAGCAATTTATAGCGCTATTTTATGTGCTAAAAATGCTAGATTTTTGACTCTCTAGAAATTACTTATTATGCTAAAACGTTTTAAACGGTACCGAAACGCTCTAAAATAACAATCATAATTGTTTTTTAAATTGCTATTTGATAATTTATTCCAAAAAAAAATATTGTATTAAATAAATTTGATTTGTATTGTATTTGGTTAGAGTACGTAATTGAAAATTGTTTTAATAAAAAATTCGTCAAATAAAACTAAACTAAATCGTAAACCAAACTATGCTTTGCTTTGCTTTGCTTTTCAATAAGACTGGTTAATTTAAACCTAGTGAATCAAAAATAAAGTTTGATTACTGGGCATATAATTTTTTGTTGCGTAGATTTACGCGTTATTCAGCGCATTGTATTCGAAATATGAGTAATGAACACATTCAGAACGTAATAAAAGTAATGAAAAAACATTTATAGCATCATATATTATATTGATTGAGCTCTAATTAAGGTAAAAAATGAGATAAAAAAATCCGTTCAATAACAAGAAATGTGACTATTTTCTAGTTTAATGTTTCGTTTAATCAATTTTATTGCATCACTTTAATGATGATTATGCATAATTTTTATGGTGATAAATAAATAAAATGGAAAATTTTTACATAGAAAAAAGTGATATGTAGTATACCTTTACAGTTTAATTACTATTAAGTCACACTTTTACTTAATTTATTAGAACCGGTTGTGAAACTAATTATTGATGCCATGATGGGGTATGTGCTGAGGATATTTTAAATTTTCGTTCTTTACTGTATTAGCGCTAAAACTATTTTATATTGCTTATACAGTACAGAATTATTGTAAAAATTTTTATTTGATAAAGTATTTCAAAAAACAATTAGCAGATAAGACTTAATTATGAAATGTGAAGACGTTTAATGTTTTTTGGACATTTAATTATTCAAAATAAAATAATAATCCGTAGTAAAAATTTACAAATTCTTATTATTGTGAACAAAATATTTATAGGCTAAAAAATTGTTAAATAAAAAATGAATTATAAAATAAAACAAGACACGTTATTTTAATAGAATATTTATTTATTTATTTTTGCGTATTTAATGTTTTTAAATAAATGCTTATATGATAAAAACTTTGCTTATTTTAACGCCCCATTTTATGCACAGTAAAATTTAATAATTTAATAAAACAAATACCGAGAAACGCTGTAATCTGAGGGTAAAAAAATTTATTAATAAAAAAATCATTAATGAGAGAAATTTTCGTAAAATATTTTATAAGAAATATTAAATTAATCGATTAATTGAGTTAAATTTTTTTATAAGCATTTTCTAGTGCACTTTAAATTTATTTAGTAGTCATTTTTTAGGAATTTGTTTTAAATTATTAGTAACTAATATTGTTCTCAATCTTTGTGCAATAAAATTTGAAATAAATGTGAATAATGATCACAGGAAATGTAAACATCTAAATGTTTTTTTAGTAATGCTAGGTATAAATAAGTGTTAATACTGTAATAGTAACTTACTATGCTCTGTATAACGAGAGTTTTTTTACGATGTCGTGCTACACGTTAAGTGCGTTTGTAATGTTTAAGAAATGATAAATTAATGCTAAACTATATCATTATAAAAATATATAACTGTAGTAAAATTTGTGGACAACGGGTTCAGTCGAAAATTTTACGATATGTAACAAATAGTGTTTAGTAAATTAATTTAATATTCATGTTTTATTGAATAAAGTTATCTTTTATCAAAGCGATTATTCTCAAGTAATCTAATTTTCACTCACTTTATAAAAGCGAAAATAGTCAACTAAAAACAGTTTCCAGCAATAAAACCCGACGTGTTTTTTGCTCAAGTGTTCGATTACTGTTGAAATCTATCAGAAATATTTAATGGTTTAAACATATCTTTTAGAATATAAATGTATAAACTTTTGATCAAGTATTTCGATACTCAATGTTAACTAGTTATTCAAAAGTTGTGTGATTAATAGCAGCTGATATACAGTAAACAAGATTGGAGTTCAGTCTAATAGTTTTAGTAGTGTTTTTTCAATTTTCGAAGTTTTTGCGAGCGATTAATAAAAAAACCGATTTGATTTTAATCGAATTTATTATGTGCTTGAACTTAACGAGTTTTTGTGCGGACAAATGATGCATTGATAGATAGTCATCTTTTTAATGTAGATATTATCATACATCTTATGGGCGATTTGTGCAGCAGGAAAAAAAAGAATTTCCACAAACCTTTAATCGCGTTTGAAGATCAAAACCATTTTGGTTGTCTATGAAAAATAATTTATACATCAATTTGTATGACTTTGCGGTATTAAATGCGACCGACGAAGCGGTGAACGAAAGATACACAAAAATCAGGCAAGAAATGACGAGCGCGTAAATCCAACCAAATTTCACAAACGCCGACATTTTGCCGAATATGACGAGTAACATAACCGAATTGACAATCGAAATAATTAGCACGTAATAGTTAAGCATAAACATAGACCAGTATTCTTTATTGTATCGAATGATTTCCCGATGCATTGAATTTATTTTCGACAAAAGTAATTGAATTTTAGCTGTTGTTAATGAAAATTTATTTGCAGTTAAAAAACTTATATTGTAATTAATATCTTTGAGTTTCAATTTAATATGATTGCATAGAATGCAAAAATAGATGAACTGCCAAAACGAGAAATTGGTCGCAATTCGAATGAATATCATAAACATCACTGACCACGGAATCGCTAACAGTATTGTTTCGGTGAGCGATGCGTTCAGCGAAAGCAATACGAATGCGACCAAAAACGCGAGTAAAGGAATAATATAGTGAACATTGAAATTGGTTACAATGAAAACTAGTCGTAATATTTTAACTAATTTATAAATGTCCTGTTTTTTAGTGAGACCAACACTTTTAGGCGAAACCAAACCAGAAATCATTTGCAAAGGTTTCATATATGTTTGAGTAATATTGCGTTTATAAATATACCAATTAGTGATTTGTGAGCCAACAACAAATACCGATAACTGTATAATGATTGCGTTCAGAAATGTATTCATTTTCAAGAACGTAGAAAACTCGCCTATCATTGAGTAAATATGTTTGTTATCGGTTTTGAGATTTAGCGAAACGATTGATTTAATGGTGAATAAGATATTTAAGGCAAGAATAAACCACGGTTTAAATAAATAGTATCTTCGAAATGATCCGCAAGGATAGTGCGATAAACCGATTCTGTATAAATGACTGCCCGCTGAGTTAATTGTGATTTCCGGTGGCAATGGTTTTGTTACGTCGAATGTATTCTTAGTTTTATCCACTTTGTTGTTCATAATTTAGTTTAGTAATGAACAAAAAAATTTTCAAATATTTGTGTTATTGCTATAAACAAATTTTTTGTTGCAATCTTAACAAAAAATAGTGTATATTATATTTTTCAAATTTTTCTAATGTACTATTACTCTAAAAAAAAGTATTTTACAGGTAAAACAAAAAAGTATTAAAAAATTCAATATCTTTGAAAACAGATTCTGCGCATAATTCTCTAATAAAAAAATGCATTTGAATTGATTGAACATGAATTTACTTATTAATACACTTTTATTCAAAGATTATACTGAGTAGTAAATCACTAGTAAAACACTCAACTGGTGATTGACTCTCTATCGTCAATTACTTTCTTTTTTATGCTTATAATTTTATTATTTTGTGCTACGATTTCAAGATTTTCTTTTAGAAACTACTTTTACACAAATTGCCATTAAAATTGCATTAAACCCCGCACTGGTAATGTGAAAATATATGCTCGCCTAGTTATACGGTAAACTAGATAAAAATAAAGTTCATTAACGCACACGATATCGAGAATTCAGATAATTAGGTTTCAATTCATTTATTACACTCTATAATAAAATTAATTATTTATAACTTATGGTTGAGGTGTACTGTACGTGTGATGTGATGTTCAAGTTTCGCAAACTTTCATCGTTAAATAATTATTATCCTATGTGTGTAATAATATCTGAAATATGCGCCTATTATTTTAAGTAAAATTGGTCATATTTATAGAAAAATGTGTTTCACAAACTTTCATTAAAAGTTTGCAACTTTTAATTAAAATGTATTTTTTATAAATGCACCAAAAATCAATTAATAGCTAAAAAAAGACCGTATATTTAATTACTTGTTTATATCTTTAATATCTTTTATTTACAGTAAAATTTACAGTTGACATATACAGTACATACAAAACCCTCAAAATAAACAGAATATTATTCATTATTTTTTTGACATAAATAAATAACTCGTTATATATGATAGAAATATCTTATCATTTATTATTCTTGCTTTTTTATTTCATTTTTCAAAGAAACCGATATGATATTTCATTTTAAATTACTTTTAATACACTGGTATTTTACTCTCTACTGGAATAAAGGTTTTGTGTTGAAATAAACATTAAATTGGTTAACGTTTTTGCGATATACTGTGAGGTGAAAAAATTATTTGTTAGTAGAAAACCAATATTCAATATAAAAGATTTTTTATCTTAAAATAAAAGAAAATTCAACATTAGATGCAATAGATTTTTTCTATTCTCATTAAATATTCAGTGTTTATATTATTGTTTTTTTAAAAAAAATAAAAATTGTTTAATTAAAAACTATAAATTAGATAATATGAATGAGGTTAAAGGTGCGAAAAAGTTTGCGACTAACAATAATATTTCAGCCGAGAATCATTTATACCGAATTGGTTTATCGTGCTATCCGTTTGGCTCGATTCCCAGGTCTAAATTATTTCAGCCGAAATTCATATCAGTCATAAATATATTATTTTGTCTCAAAGCGATTATCTCTCTGTCGCTCTCAACTTTTGACCGACATATTTATATAATGATTGGTGATTTCTCCTTCTTTTTGAAAGTCAAGTTTTACTTCAATATTTTAATCATACAGTTAGTCGTATTTGTTATTATGTCGCAAATAATTAATACCCAGAGTTTTACGAACCCAGCGAAACAGAATTATATGAAACCATTCCGAATGCTTGCTGGCCTCCTATCACCGGAAACTATTGGCCTCACAAATCCAGCGGATTTCTATAAACTTAGAAGAATCACGAAATTCATTTTTGCTTTGTTACTGTTAAATACCAATTATCTGATTCCTATGCTGACATTTATGGCGGTTTTCGTACCGCTGGCCTTAAATTGCACTCATTTCGAAATGTTGGTGTTC
>JAQIVF010001213.1:0-15219 GCA_034698365.1 Steganacarus magnus
AAAAATTTTAAGATTTTTGTTTCACTTTCATATTCAAAGTTTATGCTATGTTTTTCTAAGACGTTATTAGTAAATATAAGACACTTTTTCAAGGGTTGGTGTATCGAAGCCGACACCGAAAGTGAAAATTTGCGATTAAAATTATTTTTTATGGACATGCATTCTGTGCCTCGAAATCATTTGCGGTATATATCTTGGATCGCATACGTTGTCACTAGAGACCCGCGTAACGGTGTTCGCGAGAGTATTGTAGTGTTCAACTCACCGCATGGTAATTATTATATTCAAGACGGTATAGATATGGGTGCTATTATGGACACAGACATACCCAGTCATGAGGTATTTCTAATGTTTTTACTGTGTTTTTAAATTTTAAATGTTAGTTCCCATTAAATTTTTTGGACCCTTAAACTTGGACTGTTTAGCGACCAACTTTGAGTGCATATTTTTTTATATCTATATATCCCTTTGCTTTCTAATATTGGATCTTTGATTGTCAACAATAATTAATTAGAGTGTAATAATTTTGCAAAAGAAATGTTTACTTGTTAAGCGAAATTTATTTCTCAGCGCATAATTATTCTTACAATACAAAACATTTTAGAAACAAAGTAACTAATAATAGATATATAAGTATAAGTTTATGAACATATATTTTTTCTGTATAAAGATAAGAGAATCGCCCAAAGTTTATCTGGAAATGGAGGGTCAGTTGACAGTTCATATAGAATGGTGTGATTCAATATTGCTTTTTAATCACATTTATCACAAGTACGACGATATTTCTCGTCTTCATTGCCAGCAAATGAGGTAAGGTTATCGCTGAACACAAAGCAACAACAAAAAAAAATGGTATTTATTATTGGGTGCATTAAACTCTGCACTGATCTCTTCGTTCCATAATTCTAATCATTAGTGTTAGTATTAAACCTGATTATTTAAAAGGGAGTTTACGCCGAAGTATGGCATATTTTTCCTCTAAAAAAGGAGTTGACGATAAAAATGATAAATGAATGATGAACGACATGCATAATCTTTATATTAACAATAAATTTTAGCATTTAGAGACTCTCTCTGCCAAATCAATAAAACTGTAATTCATATATATTCATATATATAGTAAACGGGAAAATATTTTCGGCGAATTTTCTATTACTTTAAATGCATTTTGATAGATAACTCTATATAACGAAATTTTGCGTGAAATAACAAAAAGCAAACATAACCACCAGATGATGGATTTTTACAAGTATATGAGTATGTAATTAAATTTTAGCTGCACAGCACAAAAAATATTACTTTTTTCCGAGAGAGAGAGAGAGAGAGAGAGAGAGAGACAGAGAGAGAGAGAGAGAGAGAGAGAGATAAACTAGAAAAAAAATTATTCTGAGAAATGTTTTAATCCCTGAGCTAATTAAAAGTGTTTCAAAGTATTTCCTACTCTGCAGAATAATTAATTGGCACATAATTGCTTTGTATCGCTATTTTCAAAACAAAATACCGTAGAATTATGTGAAATAATAATTTATTGCAGTTATTATGTTGTAGTTATATAATGTATTTAAATTTAATTTCTTATTGCAGTTTTGTTTAATTAAATTATACTTATTTTTTAATCTTGACAATTGTAATAAAAATAATCGTTTTATGTCTTATTTTCCGCCGAAAAAATTTTCATTTTAACTTTTTTGTATACCACTCATATTTCTATAAAAACAAAAAACATAATTAGATTAAGATAAATAACTGCTGTTTTATTTCAAATGAATAAAATCTAATAAATTATATATATATACTATCGAATGTATGTATGTATACGTGAGTAATATATAAGCCAAACGTTAATTGAATTAGAATTTCGTGTTTGTAAGTCGCATTCGGCGCTACTCTTTAGGGAAATATGAGGAGATAAACGAAAAATAAAAGTTACATTTTGCGCAAAAACCCATTTTCCGTATTGAAAAAAAAGCGGAAAACAAAAAGCGGCAAAACAGCAAAATAAAATTGGGAAACACAAGCAAAACAAAATAATAACTATTAATTCTGGTGCGCGCGAGAGAGAAATAATTATCGTTTAATGAATCTCTCGTTTATATCCAATTCACTTCACAGGCGAGAGATCTCAGCCTTAACAAGTGAAAACTATAGTCTGGAGCGTCAGCTGTTTAGCTACCAAAAATCGATTTCAGTGGCCAACAATGCTTCCAATACTTCTTCCCGGATAACCATTGGCCACCGGTCGTCGTCTGACGCCTACCTTCACGACTCGTCCTTAAACTACCTGAGCAACCATCACCTGCAGCATCATCACCAGTTGCACCACTTTAATCATCGCGATCGACCGTACGACGTGTCCGATCATCACTCGGTGGTGTCCTCCGAAGTGCAGAGTCTTTCGGAATCGGACTACGCTTGAAACGCAACGAGCAGTTAAATGTGTTTTTAAAATTCGTTAATAACGCGTTTATTAAAGAAAAATATTTTAGAAACTAATTGTTGAGTTTTTGATACTGAATATTGAATTATAACTTATAAAAGAATGAATTATATGCATTTAATTAGCGCAACAAACAATTGTTTTTTTATCTAAAAAAATAAGAGATAAATTTGCACATAAAATTTTAAAAAATTTATATTCTGCTTCACACACAAACGACACGACACACACACATAGAGAGAAAAAGACATTAATTTTTCTAATCATAAATGTATATTAATGGTCCACTTGTGTAAAAAATAATTTCCAATTGCAAACCACTCTATATGTTCCGAATAGGCTGTGGAGTGCGCTTTCATCCGCGAAAATACCATTTCATGCATATATAATAATTTATTGTTATTTCAAATAATAGTTTCTAAAAAAGTACAGTATTATTTATCTTCTTTTTTAGTGCATTCAAAAATATATCCATATATACAAAACGTACGGTATAATTCAAAACTGGTATACTTTACTGCTAGCGAAAGGAAACGAATACTTTTTCAAATCTATTATACAGCCGCCTATTATTAAGCTGATTATGTGCTTATATTGGAAAATAATTTTCCTTTTCGTTGCGCGTCTCGTGTGTGCATATTTTATAGGTACAATTGATTCGTTTTTATTATTATTTCATGCTTTCATTAGCAGTGCATATATAAAGTGCATTTTTAAATTATTAATAATTCTGAAAAAAAAAATATTTTGCCGATTAGTACTGTAATTGAAATATAAAACTAGTTTACCAAAAAAAAAGATGAGCTTATAATTAATGTTCGTGTTTATAGTTCACCAAAAAAATCCAACATTTATTCATATTATTACTACAAAAGCACAAGTGTCTTAATCTTCGAAAAAAAAGTTTGGATAGTATTTCATTTCTAAACTTATGATTCTAATCGATTCTAACGAAAATTTAAATCCATTTTAACAGCTTGTAATTAACTTATTGAAATATATTAACTATAATTATTACCTTAAAATTTTCATTCCGATTCCAACGAAATATCTCTTGCTGTATATAAACCATTATTTTTTGTTGATCATTAATATACATTTGTTAAAATTAAAATTAAACCAAAAAATAAATTAAACATAACTTAGTATCACACACTTCTATATTTACACATTTCTATATAACACTTAAAAGTAAAAAAAAATTGATTATAGTATTTTACTGAATTTTTTGGTGCACTTAAGTCAATATCGGATATTTTGATGTTTACTTATATATAAAATCATTATTACGTTGTAAATAATAATAGTAATAATAATACTGTAATAATAATATCGTTATCATTATTGTGGTTTATTTTTTTATGTGTACACATATAATTTTTAATGTGTGAGTTTTTTTAACTATACTTAAAAAATGTTTTAGTTTTCTGTTTTTAGTTAAATATTTATTATGTTTAATAAAAAAAAACACTGTTATGAAAAACTTGCGAATAAAAAATATTCACTAAGTTTAAGTACCAAATCAAAGAAAGTGCTGAATTAGTTGCTTTAAGTTGTTGAGTACCAGTTTAATCCCTATTTAATTATATTAGTGTCTCTAGTTTTTTATAATTAATTTTTTTAGTATATTGCTATATATATTTTTTCCTAGATGTGAAACCTTAGATACTTATATGAAATATTAATTCAATATATATATAAATTATAGAATTATAATGTCGGGTATATATGCAATTATAGACATAGATAGCCCCAGGGTTGCGCATGACAAGTGATCTAATCATTTTTAAAAAAGGTTAGGAAAAATAATAAACTTTTTTCAAATTTTAATTTCACTTATTTTAATATCCCGTTGTATAAACAAAAAAGTTTGAAGTTAGATACGCTAGTTTTTGAGTTATAGATATCAAAATACCCTATAGTTAGGATCTTGCGCTTCCCTGTTGTTGACTAGATTTTTTTTTTCAATGAGGCATAACTATATAATTTCATTAATTTAATTAATTTCGATTAATTTCGATTAATGCCTTATTATCATTATTTTTAGACAAAACACAGTTATAAATATTAATATTACTAGTGAAGCAAAATATATATTAAGTGCTTATCGTGTAAGTAATTAAAGTTATGTGAATTAATTAACTTGAATATTCTGTATAATCTTTTACTAAATATTAATTTTTGTATTGTAAATTATAATCAAATATCTTAAGATATATATATATATAAAAACCACTTTTATTATAAAACAATGCACACTCTCTTTTAAAAATCATTTATTTACTAAAAATTTCTTAACTGTTGATTAATTGATGGCCACATAACTAACCAAACAAACAAAAAAAACTATATAAAATATAATCTAAAATAATGTCAAAACATTGTTTTTATTAATTAAATAAAAACTCTAGTATTTAATACTAAAAACTTGCTACTATTCTAATATCGAAAAATTTGTCTTATTATTTCAATATATTTAATACTATACACAAAAAATAAATCAGCGTTGATAGTAATCAAAAAATAATTAATTAATTTTTTGTGTACCGTAATTAATGTCACATTTTGATGCGACGCTATTATAGACGACGGATAGCATTGATATCTCAGTTTTGCAGTTTAGAGCAATCAATTCTAGTCAACGGTGAAACCGGAAAGTTTTGCCATCACATAATTAATAGCTTGAAGCTTGTAGTAAATGATAACAAACCGGCAAAACATTTACCGTAATATTTGAAAAATGATGAGAGTGACTAAAAAAAAATTTGTTTATGGTTCACGATTCTATTTGCTAAATAGTTGAAACTTTTTTTATGACTCTGTTTAATGGTCCGCAATAAATTCATTCTAATTGCGAAAAATTATAAGAGATAATTTTTTTTGATAATTTCCATTGCAAAAAAATACAGACGATTTATTAACTCTGCCTTATATTTATTTATAATGATAGAATAAATTGTATGTTATATCAAAAATAATTACAGTTACCCCTGGGGTGTGGTATGGTTGCGTCACTACTAAAAAATTTAGCAGATGAAAAATTGTCATTTAATGCCGATGGGTTTTGGCTATTCCTTAATAATTGAAAAGCTCTCGCTATAACGTTCGACCTTTAGATGTGATTCTGAGAGTTTTGATGTCGTTTATTTACTTACCGTTAGTTTTCTACAAAATACAGTTTCAACACAGATCTTGAGTAATATTTTGCTGTTTAAATTAATTTTATCTCATTGAATACTGAATAACATTTCTAACCAGTTTCTAACGATTAGTTATTGAATTTATAAATTATGCCAGATTATGCAGATCAATATAATCTTTCTTTATGCTAAATAATTTTAAATATTAATAAAACCAAGTAACTGTTATTAGATAATAAGTTTAATCAAATTGCGAACATTCGAGCTCTGAAAAGTTAACTCTGAATTTTTGAAAACTCTTTTAAAAGCGTTTAAAGTTAAGATTAAAGTTAAAAATGCTTATTTGAGTCCACAACCCCTTGGAAAGTTAATTTTTTTTAATAATTCTAAATCAATACAAAATTCAAAATTTATAACTTTTAAAACTATGTAACAAATAACTCGGTTAACTTGAGGTAAAAGAAATTATGTTCGAGCTAATGTTACAGTTTGGAGTGGAGCACCAGCACCATCGCGTGGCGCCAAAACCAAATATCAGTTACCTCTGACATTCATCGGAAGTAGTAAAAACAAATTTTAGTTTTAATTAGTTCGAAGGAATTAAAACGATTTTATGAATTATGTTAAAAATAAAATTACTGGAATTTAGTTGCAATTGTATGTGCATTTAATTATTAGAATTCAACTATTTTAAGCCACTCATGACGATAACTGCAAAGATAACACACCAAAAGGAAAGTTGAATTAATTCTAGTTAAAATTAGAGTTAATTTGTCTGTTAAAAAACAAAACTAAACTAAAGAAAAGTTTATAATTTTCTATCTCGACAGTTAAAAAATAATAATTTGCAAATAAAGCTAAAATGTTTCGTTTGTACACATAAATAGGAGCGCGATTCCTGGAAAATGTCTAAAAGGGTTTTCTTTTTATTTCTGGTCACAATGTTGGAACGTAGAAATATTTCTTATAAATTAATCTCGATTAATTTAATTAGTTTACTTATGTGCGGTTGTAGGCGCACATTAATGGCATATTGATAAAGATAAAGGTCTTAAAAATAATAATACGCACAATTACGGAGTAATCTGTAGTAACACAAAAAAAAATAATGTTAACTTTTATAAAATTAAATATAAATTGAAACACACTATGTTTCGTATACATTAGTTAAATAAAAGTTGATAAAATTAGCAACGGGTGGCAAAAGATTTATTAATTTTTTATGTTTTAAATTTATTGAGAACCCAACAAATTTCAATAAAATGATTAAACTGTGATAAAAATACCTTAAAACAAGTTTTGAGTCATACAAATAAATAATTGATTTTTTGTCATTATATAAAATTTAACAATACTGCTAGTGGTTATTATTTTCAATTTTTCAACCATCACTATATATATATATATATATTTATATATACGTTGTAGAGATTTCTTATTTCTTTTCATATAATAATTATTATTATGTACAATGGCTAGAAGAGGTCAACATTTAATTTTTTTTATGTTTTCCAATTTATACAGTTTATTACCGAATAAAACTCTATAGTTTTATTTTTCGTTTGTAAACACATGCAAAAATTGATGAACAAAAAATGTATTTCTGTGTTTTTCGCGTTTGTGTTTTAATTATTATCTTTCAACGATAGAGAGAGAGTGACACTAAAAATTGAATTAAAATATCAGATTTAATTATTTTTTCAAATTTAAACGTTTATTTATGTACAATAATAGCTGCCAGTGTGGGCTGTTTTCATATATATTTATTTTTTCCAATTTTTTTTATTAATTTATAAAAAAAATTTCTTTTTTTGTTTGTTTGTTTGTAAATTATTTAGAATTACGTTTACATAAAATTGTAAAATATTAGAAAATATTTTCTACTTTATTATTAATACGTTATATTATTTTATATTTTAAAACAATGCAAATCAAGTGTGTGTTTATAGTGTTGTTTTTAAAAACAGAGAATTTTTTTCATTTTAAATTTATTTACGTTTAATATTTTCACATGTTATGTGTGTGTGTGGTAATACTTGTGATTAAATGCGAAAAATCTAAAACTACAAGAAGGGAATAGAGTTTTTTTTAAATTCTTACACAGAGGAGCCTGCAATTAAAAGTAATGTGCAAAAAGTGATTTTACTAATAAACAAATTTTTTTAGTGATGTCAATAAGCTCAAAATTCCAAGCTTGAACTTAAACCTCTGCTTAGTATTACTAGATTGAGCTTTTTTGAAAAATATTATTAAGCTTGAGCTTTGAGCTTATGATGCATAAAATAATTTTATTTAAAAGTGTATTTATTCTTTACACTGATTTTATCTTAAAAATTCAAGCACTAACTTGGGAATTGCGCGAAATTTTTTGTTTTTTATAACTTTTGGTAAAAATATATTTGAAAACAGTATAGATCAAGCTTTAAGGGTAAACCGCTAAACAAAATGAGCAGCGATGAGCTTGAAATTATTTTTTTAAAAACTCATTAAACTCTGAGCATAGATCTTGAGCTTCAAGCTTATTATAACATCGAAAAACTGAGCTCAGCTTTTTGACATCACTAAGCAAAACAGATATTAGAACTGTTTAACCTATTAATACTACTTAAATACAATCATTGATAATAAGGTAGCTTAGAAACCAAAAAACAATTTAAATATTTTGTGTAAAAACTATGACAGTTAATTAAGTAATTTAATTTAATCCAAAAAACTTGTAATTAATTAATTCACTAAACTTAAAGAATTTGTTAATATTAGATATCCTAAATTTTGATATCCCTAAACGAAACGAGATTTATCCCAGAAATCATTAAAAATAATTTCAATGTGTAAAGAGTTTTTTTCCATTATGTTTTTCATTTCTAAAATCATAATACATTTAATTGTTGAGCAACGTTCGAGAAACAACTTTTTTAAGTAAGAATTTTTTCTGATGGTTTAGAAAGTTTTTGTTTTTCTTTATACAATGAATTTTTCGTTTTTTTGATGCCACATAACTGGGGCTACAAGATATGCACCTTTAGTTACTTGTTGTGTTAATGTGTCGACAGAGATCAGTCAGAAACAGCATTGTTGTATCCATGGGACGACCAGCACTGTGTTCTGATAAAACGACACCAAATGTTTTTTT
Source organism: Steganacarus magnus (assembly GCA_034698365.1). Classification (NCBI taxonomy): domain Eukaryota; kingdom Metazoa; phylum Arthropoda; class Arachnida; order Sarcoptiformes; family Steganacaridae; genus Steganacarus; species Steganacarus magnus. Next base: position 8,711 of record JAQIVF010001213.1, read on the forward strand.
GTTTTTTTTAATATTAAAAAGAAGAAACTATTCAACAACTTGTGAATATATTTTATATATGTTTTAATAAATTTTTTATGCATTTTTGAAAAGTGTTAAGTCACGAAATATATTAATAAAATGAATGAAAGTTTTTGTGTCTTTCTTTTATATTAAAATCATTGTCCGATTTTTTTGTTGTTGGTTCGTTCGCTTGTTTGTCCAAAAACTTTTCTCACACTTAATTATTTGCAACAGTGTTTTCATCAGTCCATCTCAAGCTCTCCACTCTCTCTCTCTGCGGACACACTCTCAGTGGTAATAATAATAATTAATTATTCTACTAATATCTATGCGCGTTATTGAATCTCAATAATTTATAGACAACTGTTGACATCAACGCATGATAACCACATCTGGTGCTGATCGCGTTGTCTCGAAACTGCGCTGTCGATTGTGACTCGTGCCGATAATAGGACCGGAACCCATTTCGATCACCGCTTCCGCGCGAAATCGATGCGTTATCGGTCTCGGATTTAAAGGCACTATTTTATCGTCGTCACAGTACTCCTCCTGCTCCTCGTCGTTGGTTTGTTCACTGTCGTCAATCACACTGACGTGAGGTCCTAATGGTACCGACGATGATCTGCTGTACTCGGGTTTAGTCCTTAACGAGTAAGTATCGACATTACTATTGTGTTGTGCGCAATCGGGATGATGTAATTGCTGCGATGCCACCATATGGTGATTGTCGTCCGGCGAACTCGTGTCTAATTTGCTGGCATCTAATGGTATCGTTCGCTGCCGTGTCCTCATGTGACTTAAGACCGGTGGCGGCGGCGGTGGCGGTATTGGACTCTCCGAACCACTTCTAATACTATCCCTCTGCGGCTGATACTGCTCTCGTTGCTGCTGATACTGATCTCTCTGGGGCTGATACTGATGAAGATGATAATATGTACAATCTTGCGGTAATGCATCGCCGATTAAGTGCGGCGGCGTTTCTGGCGAGAACTTATCCTCTAACAACGCTGTGGGCCCGCCGTTGGGCTGTTTGCGAAACACATTTAAATCCACATCTGGCACATAACAACCATTATTCTCCTCGTGGTCGCGAAACCCCTTCCGATTGATGGTATTGGCAGTAGTAATTACTTTCCTGGTTCGCGGTACAGATCCCAAACCGGACGACTGCACAGCGATCTCGTGCTCGTGTCGGTCTAAGCTGGTTATGGTCATAGTGCGGTCGAGTCCCATCTCCATAGAGGTTTCGCGCGAACGCCGCAACTTGTAGTCCTGTTTTCGTTGTCTACGCTCTTGTATTTTACTCCAACACGATATCGTGATCGAAGCGCACATTCCCAGCACTAACGCGAAAAACACGATAAATATGATGATCATACTTCGCTGCTGTGTTAGACTCAGTAAGCCTTTACTTTCTATGGAAAATCAAAATAAATAGATACTTCGAGTGAGTATTAAACTTGACGCGTAATTTAACTAATTATTGGGCTGTTCTTTACTTTAACCGCAGTATTGTTGTAAAAAAATTTCTTTAAAAAATGCGCAACAATAAAACAGTGCGTTTCAAAAGATGTTTAAAATCACTAATAAAATATTTCGAATCCATTAATTTAATAATTAACTGCTAACCAAATCCTAATCAAACACAACAAAACCAAACAACAAAGCAAAATTTAATAATGAAGATATGTTTGAACAATTTATTGTTGCTATCATTTAAGCGTACAAAATTGATAAAAACATAACTTTTATTTGACTTTGAATTTTATTGTTTAAATATATTGTTAAACGCATTATTAAAACTTTTAAATAAAAACTCGTAACAACAATACTATGGGTATAGTAAAGTACTGCCATTTAATGTTTCACGTTTCGAGACCTTCATCACAATTAAGAGACATCGCCTCGTCATTACGGTATTTACAGTTATCTACTTTATTACACTTGAGAGTGATGTCGATACACGTGAGATCTTCACAGTTAAACTCATTCGGATAACAACTTTCTAAAAATAATAATTAGAAGAAAATTTATTATTACGTATTATATACAATTAGCTGTATGTGTTTTGTGTCCAAAAATACATTAACTATAAAAATAAATTTTGTTTATCAATTGTGAGAAAAGATAGTAAAACGCTGACATATTTCAGACATACAGGTATAAACATAAACGCAAACCTTTAGGACTCGTTAATTCCCGTATAGCGGTGTACAAGATATCGATTTTCAGATCTTTCAGACCATCAGGTTTGGCGAAGAAGTGTATATTGACGTTATTTCCCTCAGATCTATACGGTTCCGCTTGTGTGCCGCAGAATTGACTCTTTCGGTTCGTTTCGCTTAGTTTCGACTCATAGATTTCGATGTGATTTGCTTCGCATGTGTTCGGGTATCGTAATTTAAATTGCTTAAAGTTTATGTACATCTAACAGACACAAACGAATATTTGAAATTAGTTTATTAAATTGAATAAAAAAAAGATTTTTTTAAATATAGTTGAACTAACCTTATGATCGGCTTGTATAGTGATATTCCACATGCAGTCAATCGGTATGTTATGCTCGTACGAGTAATTGCCTAAATCTGCGGGAATATCCGATTCTACTATCTGACCACTTGGACCGGTGAGGTTGAAGCGACAATCTTTACAATGGAATACAATATGAAAATGTACACATAACACACACATATTTTATGAAATCGATAATTTAGTTTTGCGAGCATTAGTGAGAGCGAATCACATACCTTTCGGCGGTTGAGGCAATGGAGCTAGAAATATATATATAAGAATATGTTAGTTATTTAGTCGTCTAATTTTGTAGAATTATATTTTACTGTACAAATTTATTTAAAGTATTACTAATAATTTAATTGGTGTTTTTGTTTAGATATTGACAATTGTGATTATATATAAAAACGATGCGTATTTCAATGTACATTTTGTAAATTATTATAAAGACTTTATTTATAAATTAACTTAATTTAATTTTATAACGCTTTGTGTTTAAATCATTTAAAGTTTTGGATTAACTATATTTAAATTTATGAACTTAGTTTTTATCTTCTATGTATTTAAATATTTTAATTTTAGGTCTTTTTTAATTAATTTTAAATTTTAAAAGTTTTAATAATTTTAATATAATTCATTGATAGTAAAACAACAACCGAATCTATTAATAGTGAAAACTGTAATCAATTTGCTGCTTTAAACTAAAATTCTTATTAAATACTTTATTAATTTTTAATTTTTTAATTAAAAACTTGATTTAGAAAAGTAAGGCCAAATTTAACCAACAAAATTTTTCAGAATAATATAATCCAAATTAATTTATAAATGCAAAATGATTTAACGGTTTGAGATTCTCAAACATTTTAACATTCTTGGATACTACGCTCGATTTACTCGTAACATGGCGTACAAAACAACGAATACCGTATTTTAAATTAGTAACTGAAAGCAAAATAATATTTAGAAACAGAGGGCTTATACGTAGTACAGAATAAATCATAATATCTATATATATTATTTATAAGGCGACGAAATACGAGAACGAAGTTGTATTATATACTGTATTATTAGTTGTTACTGGGGATAAAGCTAATTATGGTTACCGTAATTGCTTTCCAGCTCCAAGAATACGAGCTAAAAATTAAGAATTGCTTTCTCTGATTCTCGCATCCACTGAATTAGAAATAAAGAAACGGAAAAATTCTTCAGCGAGAAAAAAAGAAATTTTTTTTGTTCAAAAAACAAACAAAAATGAATTCGCAAATGTAGAAAATCTTGAAATAACAATTATTTATAAAATAACTAATTATAGCAACATCAGTGTGCGACTCGATTCACAACTACTACTGACTGCTTTTTGCTTTTGCTTTATATATATACTGTGATATCAAAAAAATATAATTGATATAATAATTTATAAAAAAACAAGACAGTGAAGCCTGTATTATTTTCTTTTTGTTGGCAAGTGTTGCGGGTATTTGTGTCATAACACTTAATGATACTATTAGACATGCACTTATAATGACGGCAATTACTCACTCTCGAGTTGCTTATAACTATATACAGCTCGGAAACCCGAATATTCGATGCTATCGTCGGATTTGAATCGCAGAAATAGGTACTGCCCGGTGGAGTAGAGGTCGTCGGGAAAGTCGTGGCCGCATAGCTTTTTGATCAGATTCGCGTAACCATAGGCACCGTCGCGAATCTCTAGAAAATCGTACTCACAGTTCGTGGCCTCTTCCAGATGAAACTGATCCCGAAATTCGAGCTTAATTGAGTGGCCATATGGGGCTATAGTTATTTTTGGTCATAAGACAATTGTTTTAATTAATTTTTTTTGCATCATATACCGAATCATGATAATAATACCTCTAATGATTCGCTCGCAATCGGTACTATTCGGATAATTGTTGGGGAAGTTTGGCGAGAAAAATTCTTGTGTCCTATCATTGCCTACACTGAAATTGTAACAGCGGTCAAAGTCTGTTGTTGTGGCACTTTGAAGATTTAAAGATTGAATCTTTTGTGTAACTTCTTTAGTTGCTGTGAAAAAAATAAGATTAAAAATATATTACTATAATTTAATGCATTATAGATTTATTTTAATTAAATAATAATTTTATAATTGAAAATATTTGTTGTCTATTACATGCGATTGATGTACTTTATGTGGCAAATAAAAAATTATTAACAATACAGTACGATATATAGATATATACTGCACGAATAGATAGATATATATATATTATCTTAACGATGACAGTATTCTGTTCTGATTTATGTCTTAATAACTTAATCTTTGCTGTGTTGTGTCCTCAATAACTATATTGAACTTTTGCTGAATGACAACCAAAACTAATTAATTAATTAAATAGGATTATGAAATATGAGAAGTTGAGCGCCGAAAAAAAATCGATTTAATACCGAGATTCGAGTTAAATTGTATTAAATTACAATTTATTTCAAACAAATTATCGCAACCATGTTTGAACCAATTAAGCATTAATATTAATTCAAACACAAACAAGCGAATGTTTTGTTGACATGTAATTGGTTGAAATGGTTGGGGAAAAAAACAATTAAAATATGAAAGTTTTGCAGCTTAACGAAATAATAATGCGTAATAATAATAATAATCTCATGATTAGCTACAGAATTGAACTTCAAAATAATAAAAACAAGAACATCCTGACATTTAGAGAAAGAGAGCACACTATTGAACTCTTTTAAATAATTTAAATGTTTATTTAACTCGTAAGTGTTAAATTTTTATGTATTCAATCTAAATCACACCCGATAGGCGAAAGATAGACGGACGTACATAATCAAATCGAAAAGCTAAACTTTTTTGCACAAAACTTTCTATTGATTCCTTTCAAACTTTTCTCTAATAAAATATTGTTTTTAATTAAATCAGTGAGTTATTAAACAGCAATTTAGCTCTCGCTCTAAATGGGTTGTGATCTAAGAGGATGACAGTTTAGTAAACCCTGAGTTAACAATACTATTCGCTGTGTGACGCGAAACGCATTAATTTAAAATTATTTGATGACACTCGAGAGGCATAAAACTCTATCTACAAAAATAGTGTGTGCTTCGCAAGTAGTAATTTTATTATCAATGACAGAAATAATAATTAAAATAATGCCTCTTTATTCGAAGAATTTAGTTTTCTCTAAACAGAATTTTTAGTTATTAATAACAGCAACAACAAAAAAAAACAATCATTTGATTTATATGAATCGTTAAATGTCAGAAACACGACTTTTAGTCAGAAATAAATTTTTAAAGTATAATTAATGGTACGAATAAAAGTTATTATCTTCGCAAAACAATTGCAAATGAAATGAAATGGCGAAGTAAAGCGAAATTAGGTCTATAATACAAATATTTCTGATTATTATTACTATGATTGTCCTACAGTTAAATAAATCAATATTTATATTTAATTTCTGTGTAGAGAGTGTAAACATAAGCCGGAAAAAACAATGGCAATAAATAAGTTTTTTCTTTGCGTTAAATCTGTAAAGTCAGTCAAAATGGCGAAATGGATTTGGTTTTTAAAATTAAACAAAAATATCTTTTTAAATATTTTTTCCTTAACAAAGTGATAAATTAATCTATTTTAAGTGAAAAATTAAATTAATAATTTTTAATCAAATGTTTATTATCCATTTTGAACTAAGTGTTGAGCAAATAATTTTGACAGAATTTCTAAATTCTGTGCACGAACTAATTTTTTTATTGGTCAGTGAGAGTTATTAATGTTTAAACTCAGTGGAACATTGCAGTAATATTATATTAATGGGCCGAATTCGGTTTGAAATTTTTTTGCTTACGGTAACCAAACATTCGAGAGCCACACGACGATTCGAAATAATAAAAGGTGTTAAGCGAGTGCTATGGCTTGAAAACGTATTCTGTTATATACCGTAATTTTAATTACTTTCAAAGTTAGAGAATTTAATAATTTGTTGAAATTTGTGTTTTTT
>JAQIVF010001214.1:0-15205 GCA_034698365.1 Steganacarus magnus
TGGGAAATTTTGTATCAAAAACCCAATCAACAAGTATACCGTTGAATTCAGATCGAAGAGGGGAGGGGGAAAAGGGGCTTTCGAAACGGGGTAACCCTAATGAGGGTAGAAATTTTTTTTTGCAAAACCCAATCAAAATGTATATCTGATCTCAGAACGAAGAGAGCATGGGTAAAGTATGAGTAGGGTATGGGTAGGGTATGGGTTGGGTATGGGTCGGGTATGGGTTGGGTATTGGTCGGGTATGGATAGGGTATGGGTTGGGTATGGGTCGGGTATGCGTCGCGTATGGGTTGGGTATGGGTCGGGTAGATTAGGGTAGCGTAGGACCGGGTCGGGTATGGGTCGTGTAGGTTAGGGTAGCATAGAGCCGGTCGGGAGATCTCTTTGATTTTGAGAGATTATGGGTCGGGTATGGGTTGGGAATGGGTCGGGTGGATATGGTAGTGAATATGGAATGGATGGATCGAGTATGGGTCCGGTATGGGTCGATTGTTGTTCGGGTTGGGGCGGGTATGGGTCGGGTGAGTCTGGTGTGTGTAGAGTAGGATATATTAGGGTAGGGTAGTAGGGTAGGGTAGGGTAAGGTAATGTAGGCCATGGCAGGGTATTCCAAATATATTCTAAAAAGCCAAAATTAAAAACAAACTTTCTCGCCCGCCAGTAAGGCGGGCCTCTACTCTAGTTATTTATATATATAATAAATTTTTCTTATTTATTAGCTCTTATTAGCTTATAATTTGGCGCGATTTATTGACACTTTAATCAAACATTTGTTTGACAAATCGCCATATACGCTAAAAAATTTATATGAATTTTCAGAACAAATTAAAAATATTAAAGTGAATATTAATAATATTTTGCACTTTATTATACAGTTATCAACTATATCTTAAAATTAAATTTCAAAAATTTTAGGTCTGGGTCCGAAAAAACTAAATTTTAAAAATACTAATTTAGTTTTCACTATTGAAAAAATTTATAATTTACACTGATTTAAAAAAAATGGATTAATATCCGATATTTAGCGAACTGTATTTTTAATTTAATCCAAAGTAGAAATTAATTTATGGAATTTATGGAATTTTTTGGCAATTAATAATGATGAGAATAAGCTCAAGCTTAATAAGCTAGCTTGAAGTTCGAAGCCAGCTCGATACGAATTTATAAGCTCGAAAGCCAAGCTAGAAGCTAACTCTGTTTTAGTAAACTCAGTGTATAAGCTCAGCGTACTAAAATTCAAGCTCATGCTGTCGAGCTTTACGAGCTTATTTCGAAAATTTTTCGATAAAAATGTCTACAAAATTTCAAGTTTTATTTAATTATATAATTTTCATTTTATATTGCATAATGTCAAATAAGCTCAAGCTCAGTTAAGCTCAAATGTAAGCTCAACGAACGATTTTATCAAAATAAGCTCAAGCTCATTCTTTTTATTTAAGCTCAAGCTCCAAGCTTGATAGATAGCGAGCTTAGGCACGGCAAACTGAAGCTCAAGCTCAGCATAATCGAGCTTATTCTCATCATTAGTTACAAACATATGAGAGGGTAACACAACGTTAAGGAAGTGCCGACAAAACAACGCGATTCGGAGATAAAATCATTTTTTAATAATAGAGAGTAGTTTTCTAAAACGGAAATCATTTTAGTTTGGATGAAACAGTTTATTTTGAAACCACTTGTATACGATAAACCGCATCGAAAAAAAAACTTTTTTTTTAAAATTAGTAGCTGAGGCTCGAATTGGGAGATTATTGACGCGTTAAAATTTTTATTACAATTATTTAAAAGTTAATAACGCGTGAATAAAATGAGATGGAATGTGGGATTTTGATTATTTCTTTAAATACAATTTATTTATATTTTGTATAAATATTAAAAGCGTCTGAAGAGTGGTCACACCATAGTTACACAGAAGAAGGGTCATTGCCCAGGTCTGGGCTCCCAAAAAAATCCATAAGTAAAAATAGCGGTCCAGATAACATTTCATCTAAAAGTTTTAACTAATTTTATGAAAGTAATTTTTCAATAAATGTTTAATAAATTTTCCAATATTCTATGTTTATTTGGGACATTTCCTAAATTAAAAATTTTGAATTTAAAAAACTGGATTTAAATGTATTCGCAAAATTTAAAAATATCTTGTAAATCTACGTTAAATAAACTAACATTAGGTAAACGAATGATTATTATTTCTATTTTTACGAGATAAAAATAGATAAATAGCTCTATTTGTAAGCATAGCTAGTCTACTGTAACAGGTCTTCTAAACTTAAAGGATGGGGTTCTCAAAATTCGTGTCGGGGGTAAAACTCATCGGATTTTAACGACAATTTTCACTCTCATTTTTTCTAGATTTTCTAAGGGGGTTCAACGTTAGATAATTTCTGCTCAGTGTGTAACTATGTTTATAACATATATTTAATTGAATGCCTGCAGGATTTTTAAAATTGTTCTTAGAAACAATTCTCTATTATAAAAAAGTATTATCTCCCATACGCTTCTCTTAGGTTGTTGTAGCCTCACATTTCATAAATTTGAATTATCCTATTTTTTAAAGTTTTTTGTTTACCATTTCAGGGATGATATCACACATGCACTCTTAAAATTGTCGAATTTGGAAATTAAATTTTACGCGTTTATATTGACAATCTCTTACTGCCAAACAAATTATTTTAATGCCTTTTAAAGATTTATTGCACAATTTCTCCCGTAAATCAAATTTTTTATTTATTATATTAAATATTTATTATTTTAAAAGGAAATCTTAAATAAAAAAATTAATTATTTGATGATTAAATCAAATTAGTCAGTGTTTTTTTTTGCTAAAAGTTTGCAACTAATTGTTTGTGCATTAGAGCTTTCATAGCTATGATAGCCTCTCATTTAAGTGTTGGATTAATGCTGTGAACTATGAAAGAGGTTGGTATTCGAAACACAATACACAACAAAGCGTTAGGTTTGGCTTATGCTTTTGAAACTCTAAGAAGTTATGTCTGAATGCATTAATGAAACATTGAGTATAGTCTATGGTATGGTGTGTTCATCGAATGTTAGCATACATCGATAGTATTTGGTTAACATTGAATGTTTAACAAATTTATTATAATTGTAGTGAAGGTTAATAACTGTAGTATATATTTATCTTATCTAAACTTTCTCACCAAACATTCAAACATTTCTATATAGACACACATTATATTCATTATTGAATTAGGAATACAATGACTATGACAGCAATGCAAGACAAGGCCAATCGCTGAAGCAATAATAAATAATTGAATATTGTTTCACCAGTTCTATAGTGTTTGGTAGTGTATGATAGTGTATGTACAGTATGTGTAGTCGTATGTTCTCGTGGGAAAATTATGAGTAGCACACGTGCCACAAGAGGATACCATCATCTATACCACCATTTCTCATACCATTTCTCATAACATTCACTCATTGCTAGTGAGTCTTCACACAGACTTCTCTGCACTCTAACGGAATCAATACGAATGCGAACATTAGCTTCACAATACATTCACGCTTATTCCGATTCCGATGAGAAACAATTAGAGTTTTCCCAATTCCCATAGAAGGCGAATATAAGCGAATATAAGCGAATGCAAAGCCAATGTAAGCGAATCGCGGACAACAAGAATTTGTTTCCCACGTTCAGCTTACCAGTCACTCCTATCACCACTGCGACCGACGATTCGCCGAATGTTATGGCAAAGTGCTATGTTATGCTAGTCTAGTGTTCATGTTATGTGTGAGGAATGCTGACAACGCCTCAGACTCACTTGAGTCGGGCTTAACAACGCAACCAATGATTCTGGCGCTTAATATATTGTATTAATAATAATTGTTTACAGTGTTAGGATTGGCTGATTTGCGTTAAGGCGTGTTTGGGCGAGTTATGCGTTATATTGTAGTGCTTTCGGTATTTGGTTCAGTCGTTGTGTGTTGTAGTGTTGTGTTGTATTGTGTGAGCATTGGTGAGCATTCATTCACACCGTTCAGTGTTATGCGAGTTATGCAGTGCTCCACACAATGTCTATGCGGTATTAATAGCACTCATACACAACTATAATGGCGTATATCATCGATAACAGTCATAAAACAAAAATTGCGCGACAAATATTAGCTGTGATTCGTAATGACGATTATGAAGAATTTTTGCTAATACTGCGAACTAAACCAGATTTGAACGTGTTTTTGAATGGACAAACACCACTCCACTATTGTCTACTTTTCGGTCGCGACGTCTCGTGGTGTCGCCAATTGGTACTGAACGGAGCGAATCCCAATTTGTCGAACCACGAGGGTTGGCATCCGTTGCATTTGGCGGCATTCAAAGGACTGCACGAATCACTCACTTACCTCATCAATTGCAATACTAACAAACTTAATAGTGATCTTAATGACAATACTGTTAATAGTGATATGTAGTGATAACTAGTGACGAGTAGTGTTGACTAGTGATCAGTAGTAGTACTGTATGATTGTCACCAACACATCCAATACAGTCAACATTATAGTGTCTAATATTTTAATATTTAATTAATTTAATATGGAAAGCTTATCAATAAATGCCAATACACCGAGTGTACCATCTGTACCATTAACTGAAACTGTACCATCAGTACCACCCGTACCATCGATTGATTCGTCTAAGATTATAGTGATATCAATGGGTTCATTATTTGTACGTATGGGTCGTGCCTCTGATTCATTGCCATTAACTATTTATAACGTGATTGCGAGAAGAAATAAATCGAGCAAAGTGTCACCAATAGAGGATAGTTATCTAATGCCTTCTTTAAAAATTGATAAGGAGTTAAATAAAAATCTTTTGGAAACGCAGACAATTGTCTCAAATAATCTAAACATGTATTTGAATTCTTGTGGTAAAATACGAGCACCAATTAATAAAGAGAAATTAATTGATTTTAATAAACGGAGTAAACCAGTATTTGTGTCTAAGAGTAATAGCAGTGTTAGACAATGGATACATGGAAGCGCTAATAAAAGTATAATTATCGGCGAAGATGTGTTTTTGTTGAAACCAACAGAACCATATCACATACGTTGGCCTATAAGGAGGTTTGCCACCATTTCTTGCGTTAGCTTTATATTATTAGCAATAATTGCATTTTGTTTTAGGGGACAATTAAACATTAACTCAAACATTTGTGGCTCATTAACAAGTGTTTTATCTGATTTGGAAACTATATGGTCTATTGTTATTGAAAATTCACTTGAAATTCCACTTAATTGTTTAGATCAATATAAAGTTGTTCTTATTATTCCAGACGTTTATAATCGAAATCATGTTAAATGTCTAATTGACTTATTGTTAAATAATTTACACTTTGAATCATGCATTGTAATACACGAAGGTATGTGTGATTATAACCTTATCTCTAGTTTTGATCATTATAAATACAATACCTATTTTTTATTATTTTTTATAAACCATTTAATATTATTTTATTAATAAGTTATGAAATAATTTAATATAATGTAATGGATGTTTTTTTTGTGCACTTGACAGCAATATGTGCAACGTTTGGAGCCGGGCTTTCATACGCGTGTGTGGTCGATGTCGGCGATCAGAAAACAAGTGTGTGTTGCGTTGAAGATGGTTTCTCTTCACGAACCGCAAGATTATCTCTTGATTACGGTGGTAGTGATGTCACTCAACTTTTTTATTATTTACTAAAACAGCGGGCATTTCCTTATACTGAATGCAAATCAGAATCTCGTTTGGGAGGTTTATTATTGCAAGAATTGAAAGAAAAATGTTGTCATTTTAATTTAGATATATGTGGTCCTCAAGAAAAGCAATTTGTGGTAAGAATACCGGAGCAGCCAGTTGTTAACTACACATTTCTAGTCGGAGAAGAGTGTCTTATCGCTCCGTTAGCATTTTTTTATCCCGAATTGTTTTCGGTTACATGTAATAATGTAAAGAAAATTCGGACACTAAATAGAAATGATGGACATTTTGAAGACCCATTTGATGAAAATTATTTGATTTTAACTAAACGCAAATATGGAGAAAGTATCGAAACTGCGGGGCAGACTAATGAATCAGGAATTAACGAACAGTCGGGGGATATCGACGACGACGTGATAGCATGCGACGCATCATTGAATGACAAAGAGATTAATAGCGAGCAACAGTTACTAGCAATAGATCAAGCAATCTTGCAATGTATTGATCAGTGCGATTCTGATGACATGAAGCGAAGAATGTATAGTTGTATTCTGTTAGTTGGCGGTGGCTTTTATTTTACTGGAATCGAGAATTGGCTCCAAAATCGTTTAACACATCAAATACCGAGTCAATACCGTAACCAAGCGATCGAAATAATTGTGAAACCGAAAGATATGGATCCAAAAATAGTGACATGGAAGGGGGCAACAGTTATGAGTTTGCTTGACTCCGCTCAAGACATGTGGATTAATCAAAATGAGTGGCAATCAATAGGCATTAGGATATTAAGAGAAAAGGCATCATTTGTTTTTTAATGCAAACTTATTTTGTGATGTTTTGTAAAATATAGCTAGACTTAACTAATTGAATCTATTATTACTATATTTAATAAATATATAGATCACATGTACTAAAATAACATGTTTTTAAAACGTGAAATCATTAAAAAAAAATTAAATTTTTCTATAAATATTTTAAATTATTTTGATTAAAAACGCTCGAAATAATTATTTATATTTTCCACTTTATCTTTCAGATTTGAAAGTTGAAAAAATATTTCTACTTTTCTTCTATATATAATTATAATAAAATTTTAGCTGTAAGTCTTACTAATAAATATTTGCTTAAATTTCCCTTTTTCTCGAGAGAGTGAGAAACTTTCACAGAAACTCTTTGTGAAATTTTTCTACAGAAAGTTTTTCAAGCGGAGAAGTTTTAATTTTTACTATAGGAATGTTAATACAATCATTAAATTTTAAGAGAAAGTTTCTCAAGAAAATTTTCGGCATAAAGTTTCACTTCGCAACTATACTTAAAACATCGAATTTAATCGACAATGTTTTGTTAATGATCAAAATGTAATGGGGTCTTAAAAACTAACCGAATTTGAATAATAACTTTCAAAAAAGTTTAAAATATTTAAAAAATGTTTTTTATTTTTTATATAGAAAATATAGATTTATATTGTTTTTTTAAATCTATAAAATAACTTATTTTATAGTGATAGCTTAAAAAAATACTTAAAACATTTTAATGAACCGATAAAATAATTTTTATATGTAAAAATCCTGGCTTTAATAATAATATTTATGATCAAAAACCGGTTGTTCTATAGTATACGGGAACCATTGTTGTAAAAAATAAAGTCTTAACAATTAAACTGTATGCACTATTTTATCTTCATGCGCGCCTATCGGCGCGCTAACTTAACAAAAACTAACATAAAAAAATGTCTAATAATATATTGTTGTAAAACGTTTTTATAAGTTTAAGTTTTTTTTAAGAAAATTTTTACAACAATGGTTCCCTTATACTATAGAACGTCCCAAAAACCTATATATGCATTAAATAATGGACATAAAAATTTTTTTATCGGGTCATCTCAGGTTTCAAGGGAACGTTTATTTATAAACTGATCCGATGTCATACCTCTTTACCGAGAGGTTACCCGACCTGTGAACATCATTAGCAATTATTAAAACTAAAAAACGTATGTTTAACGCAAAAGGCGTGTGCTGTCACTACAGTGTTAGTGTCACATGTATCGCAGGTTTCATACCAAACGCAAACTACAAATAAATCAGTAATTCATTTTAGTGGTATAATAGCTTAGAAGTATACGAGTAAACAATGGAAACAAATTTAACAAAAATTCAAGATAAAAGTGAAAGTATTGATGAAGAAAAATTGTCATCAATTATGAAAATGTAAGTGAATTGAAAATGCAATGTGTCTATGATTGTAACGATGTTTATATTGATAGGATCATCGAATTATGTCACGAAAACGAAAGAGGGATCACAGAGAAGACGTTACAGATAGCGATGAACTCAGTGAGTGCTTTAGATCGCGCGCACGCCGTCAACAAACTGCTGTCCGCTAACAAAATCGAAATCTGTAAACAGGGAACTCAACTATTATACCGACTGAAGCAGCAAACAAAGTCTATTGGTATCTATTGAGTGCATTCAACTTAACCAGTTATTTATTCATTTATTTAATTCAGGATCTGATGAGGAAGAAAGAATCGTTTATACTATTATCGAAAAGGCTGGGAATAAAGGAATATGGATTCGAGACATAAGATTTCAATCTAACATTTCTCAAACACAACTAAACAAAGTTTTAAAAAATATGGAAAATCAAAAATTGATAAAATCGGTTAAATCAGTGGCTGCTTCTAAAAAGAAGGTGTTTATGTTGGCGAGCATTGAACCCGACAGGTCTGTTACGGGCGGCTCGTGGTATAATGGACCTGATTATGAATCCGAGTTTATTGACGTGTTGGCCCAACAGTGTCACCGATGCTTATCTGAAACGGTAACAAACTTCTAATTTCTATTTATTGACGTTAATTGTGAAAATTTGAAAACAGGCTCAATCAGCGAAAGCTACGCAAACAAACCCATTATTGCGGCGAAATTCTTCATTCCTTTCATCAACTGATGTATTGAACTTTATTAAAGAGCTTCGCATCAGTAGAGTGGAGCTCAGTATTGAGGATATTGAAAGCATTTTGAATACACTAGTCTCCGATGGAAAAGTAGAGAAATACGTTAAATCGAATATGAATAACGCTGAATTACCCATCAAGTTGTATCGCGCGATCGAATCTCTCGCCAATGATACCGGTTTAATGCGAATGCCGTGTGGGTTATGTCCAGTATATAATGAATGCTATGAAGGCGGGCCTATTTGCCCGTCAAAGTGTGTTTATATAAAAAAGTGGCTCGAATCATGAATAATCTTATTGTTATAATTAATCGTATATTTGCAATTGTATGTAAAATCTTAATATTAAATCAAAAATTTACATTTTTAATTGCTAACTTCACTCATCAAAATATATTCGAGTACGGTTTACAGTATATCAAAATATGAAGTTCACATTAGACTAATTTCTACACTAATATTTTACAGTATAAACTTTTATAAACACTTAAATGAAAGTTAGGGAATTAACATTTAATGATCGAGAGTAGATTTATTTTTAGTTTGTTAAAACTATGTATCAGTAATAACCAGTCTCAGCCTTTTCGGAAGAGAAACAGGCAATTTCGGTCGGAAATTCGGACAAAAATATTTTAACCTATAATTTATATGGTATCTTCTTTGTTGTGACGGACAATATTTTGATATTACACGTCTTAGAATTTTAACTGAATTAATGTTAAAATAGTATTTGAATATCTGAAAATTATTAAATCGAGCAACGTATGCAAATTTCATAAAATTCAGTTAAAATGTTTATTTTATAAATATTTGTTAAATCAATCCAAAAAAACAGATAAATTATGAAATAAAATTAATGAGTGTGAAAGTAATGTTATTGTTTACGAAATCCCTTCAGAATTGGATAGATATTTTCAAATGCTTCGTAAATTTCCTGTCGAACTTTAGCACCTAAACAACGAATAAAAATAATTTGGTTTGAATGATACAAAATAGAAATATGTTTACCAGTTAACACAACTTTTCCAGAAACAAAAATTAGTAACACGATTCTTGGTTTGACCATACGATATATGAGACCAGGAAACAATTCTGGTTCATAGCTAGAGAACTGGCTGTGAGTCAACACTAGCCCTTCTAATCTTATCGGAAATTTCACGTCACAACTTCCAACCATATTTTGGATTTTAAAATCTGAAAATCTAGCCTATCAATAATAATAACAACAATAAAACAAGCTGTGACTGATTAGCAACATTTAAAAAATGCTTACTTCAAAACCAAGTTTTTGAACAATACGCGCATATTTTCTGGCTGCGAGTCGCGACTGTTCCTCACTCTTAGCACCCGTGCAAACCATTTTTCCGGAGCTAAAAATGAGTGCAGTGGTTCGCGGCTCTCGAATTCTCATAATAACGGCAGCAAAACGTTTTGGATTGTATTCCGCATTACGCGCGTGTAATGCTATCTTTTTAAGGTCTAAACGACATCCAAGATTAACTGTGGACACAATGTTTTGCAATTGAGGCACAATTCCTGGATCTGTAGATACAGGCGTGACGGGTGTCATAGGTGTCATTGGCGTCATTGGACCCGCACCTCCACTGCCGCCAAATAATGCTGAAGAGCTAAACATAGGATTTGGTGTTGTGGCGCTGTTTGCGTTCGCATTGCTTTGTATTACACTAGTGGTGACATGCGTTACAGATGATGGTGTCCTTTGTGGTGCAGACAGTTCCGTATGAGTGTGTGGTGTGTTCGGTGTGTGTGGAGTGTGCGGCGATGTATGATGAGTGTCGTGATGTGGTGGTTGTAATGGTGACGGCTGTACGATCTGACTCTGCAAGAATGCCAAATGTTGCTCTTCCGCTGGATCTGGTCCGTCAGAATGTCCGATCGATGCCGACAGCGGCATCGAGTAGGATTGGTGCGGCGATACATCCATTATTATCTAATGTATTAAACTTATATTCAACACATTATAATATAATACAAACGGTATGTATGTATACAGTATTGGTTTGAAGCGATAAGTTTATAAACTTCAATACACAATACCATGTGTTCAATGTAACACACAAATGCTGCTGCAATTCGCTACACTGTAACGATTAGTCAACGCTTAAACTTGTAAATTTAATATCGCGCATATTTTAGAACTAAGTAAAAAATTTATTTTAATTATTTTAAATTGTTTTAATTAAATACTGGAATGTTTTTCATTTATTTTTTAATAATATTCTATAATAAACTTATTCTTCATTTATTCATAAAATCTTTGTACTAAATGGGCAGAAAATTTCGAATGGGGTCGTGTTCCTCAAAAATTCACTCATTCAAGGAACAAAACTAATAATAATAGCATTAATATTATAAGAATGAAAACCTAAGTTAATTCACACCTGAATAGGGTGACCAATATTTGTCAGTGTAATTCACAATAGGGTTATACATCAAATTTTAAAGCTGCATATATTTTCACAGGAGTTTAACTGAATATAACAAACATTTATGTCCAGCAGTAAGAATGTAAGATTAATTTACCACCAGACTTCCTAAATCTGTGATACTTCGAGAAAAGCGAGAATTGGTCAATAATACACCACAATAAAAGATTATAGATGGAATAATTTCAGATTAGATTAAAAATCGTTTCTAGTATTTTAGTGGTCAAATTTCAAATTGGATTCATAAATGATAATATGTTTGCATTTAAATATCAACTGATTTTAAGCACAAATATTAAACATCAATAAATAAATAATAAAATTAATAAATTATTATATAATTACAAAAATTTAGATTATAAATATTTATTCTATAAATTCTGGCATAAAATGATTCAAAATTATATAAACTTTAAGTGAAATACGAGAACATTTTATAGAAAACAGACAATTATTTAATATAAATTTAATAGTTGAGTAAATTCATTAAAAATTAATTAATCAAAAATTAATGATGAATACGTGATTAATTAGTAATAGAAGTAGTGATCATTTCTGGATTGACACTAATGTTTTGTTGATTAAAATCTATTAAATCATTGATCACACATTTAGGCTTGAAAACAATCATAACAATAGTGGCAATAAGCGTTGTGAACCAAAACACCCAAAACGCAACGAAGAGAAAGAGTCGTATTCTCACCCAAAATGGTTGCAAAGCGTATCGTTTCAATTCTTCGCAACGCATCGCAACACCACTCAAATTAGTGGTCGTCTCACTCGCTTCTTCGCTATATCTTCCATAACGTCCAGCAAATTTAACTTTTAATGGCTGATTCGCACCATCTTTCATACTTTGTCCGATCATTTTGTTGAGTGTTAAGAAAGTTTGTTGTTTTCTGTTTTCAATACTCTATTTTGAAATCGAAAATTTCAATACATTTATACTAACGTTAGTATGTAATGCTGAATGGCTTATCACAACGCAGTAATTCTATCATTTCATTGATATATCAATCAAACAGTATTATATTACATCATATCTTTATTTATGCGATCATTAGTTAATAACACAATTATTAAACATACTGTCAACAGTTCAGATTATTTTTGCAGTTGCGTTCAAAATCTGTTTCTGGTTTATCGTATAAAGTAAAGTAAACTGTTGCAAAAAAGTTATAAAAATTTCTTTCAATAACAAAAATTTATTGATAATACATACCAAATTTTACACTATACTGTAATGCTCTACTGTATAAACAATATTAAATGAAAGCTGTCTATTAGTTGAATTTTTTTCGTGAAGTATTAAATCTTGATTAAAATCGAGTCATCGAATAATATTCAAAACTTTAAAATTAAAACATGGACTGAGCAGCTAAAGCTATATTAAAACTATTTAATATATAAGCGATTGGCCAAAAAAGAATATCAAAACTTACGAAATCTGTAATATTTAGTTTTTAGTAATAACTTATTACTAATAAGTTTGCGTAATAACTACTTCATCCATTATTTAAGATTTCATTTTAAAGTAAACACAATACAATTTATAAAAAAGTAGACAATCTTAAGAATGATAGATTTGATTTAAAACATTGCAGTATAATCGCTCATTTGGTGGAAAATTAAATATAATCGTTTTCATTAATATTTAAAATTGTTATCCCAGTTTGGAACGAATGAGCTCATGCATGCAATTGCCAATAAATCCTCGTCTTATGTTTTACGAAGTTATTAACATACTTTTAAATATTCTCATACAGATATTTTAAAACTAAATTTGTTCTCTCCTTAATTAAATAATAATTGCCTTAACAAAGTGTTTCAAAGAGTTAAGCAATACTTTTTGGTTAAAATTAATGCTTAACTGCTAAACATTAAATTAAACTCTCTTTTAATCTTTACTAATGAGTAGAGTCTCAAAATCATAGCATTTGCTACTTTTTTATTTCACGTGATAATAGCTTTAAAATGCTATATAAGCTTGAATCACATAAAATTATAACGTTTTAGCCGTATTTATAAATGCTATTTTAATGATAAATGCTACAAACGGTATTTATTTGCTATTATTGCCATTTTCCCACAACTTAAAAAATTACCGTTAAATTTTGATGAGTTTTCGGACTGTCACAAAATTTTTGTGAAAAATTAAAAATTTAATCCATAGCTGAAATATTTTTTCAGTAAAAATAAATTAAGAGCAAGAAAAAATTCGATAATGAGAAAAATTTTATGATTTTTTTTTATAAAATAAGTGATATTTTTAATGCTATTTATATGCAATTCTATATGCAATTCTTGCTATTTTTTTAGATTCTTCTAATGAGTTAACAGCAAGTTTGCAAAAGTTTGTATTGAATAGATGGCGTTCAAAATGCAACACATTATTTGATGTAGAAAAGCAGGTGATATTAGTCTACACAGTACTTACGATAAAGCAGTGGAAAGAATTGAATTAAAAGTATAAATAGTGTACGAGTAATATATAACTGTATCATATTTGATTAATATTTCCTATAATACTATAATTTCCAATTTTAATATGTCTACAATTAATATTGATGTTTACGATCATTTAGATAAAGATTTGTTTAATAAAATTGTGGCAAATGTAAGTGATTTTGTTTTAGATTATAATCTAAATTTTGAACACGCACTCTAAAACTTGAACCTAACATAAAGTTGCAAAAACAGATAATTTGTTTGGTTTTATTTAGAAGTGCAGACATGAGATTTTCAGCTGTGTTTACTACTGAAAAGTGAAATGCCGTAATTACAGCTCACAATAAATGTGGTGATAATATAACGAACGAGTAATAAAAGTACCTAAAAAGTTTTTACTTTTAGTAAAAACCTTGCAAACATGAAAATTTTCGGGACGTGAAAACCCTGAACGAGACTATTTATTGCTTAAAAAGTGAGGTTCAAGATTTAGAGTGTGTTCAATTAAAATAAAAATAATTTACATATAATTTAAGGGAAAACCAGCAGTTATTAGAAATATTTGGTTTGGCGATTGCATGTCCGAATGGACGCCACAGTATTTAATGCAGCATTTGAGTGATACAACGGTTAAAGTTCACGTTTGCAATGAACCGAAACTTGATTTCATTAATAAAAACTTTCGATACGAATCGATCACTTTTAATAACTTAATTGATAGGTGTTTGAAACAAAACTCAAACGAATATTTATACTTACGATCATTGGGTAATGACAGACACGGTAAAGATATATCTAATATAATAAAACATTTTCCGCAAATTGCTTGCGATGTTGAGATGCCATCATTTCTACCATTTGTCACCAATGATCATATCGACGAAGAAGTATTTTTCTCGAGTGTTCTCCGCATATCGTCACCAAATACCGTTCTTTGGACGCATTACGATATTATGGATAATATATTACTTCAGATAAGAGGAAGAAAACGTGTGGTTCTCTTTCCTCCCGAAGATATCAACTATTTATATCTTTGTGGCGATAAATCTAGTGTTATAGACATCGACGCACCGATTGATGAGTTGAGCTCAAGATTTCCATTGTTTTTGAATGTATCGCGATATGAAACAATACTGGAAGATGGAGACGCACTCTTTATACCATCTCTTTGGTTCCATAATGTAAAGAGTCTTGAATTTAGTATAGCCATTAACTTTTTCTGGAAAGATAAACAAATTGCCGAAAATAAACTTTATAATCAAACCGATGTTTACGGTAATAAAGATTTAAATCCAGCGTCATTTGCATTTGCAAACCTGGATAAAGCTATTAAACATATCGACAAATTGCCATTAAAGTTTAAACAATTTTACTTAAGGGTTATGATGAATAAAATAAATGATAAATTAGTTGATTGAATTAAAAAAAGTTTTATTTCACATCTTATTTCTACATTACTCTATAATCGCTCTTAACGTAAATATAATATTTAGAAATGGTTTACTGTACATCGCTTTAAGTTAATCTAAGGTCTCAAATCAATACACAATTGATAATTTTATAATACGGTAATGTCAGTGATGCACACGCTCGGCGCTCACGCTCACGCTCGCTATAAAAATGACGCTCGACGCTCGCGCTCACGCTCGGG
>JAQIVF010001215.1:0-15204 GCA_034698365.1 Steganacarus magnus
GTTGTGTTCTCAAAGTGATAATATACAGTTTAGATGTTTTTCTAATATGTTACGCGTTAGTTTTAGGCAATCATAAACTTGTCATAAACCTAAAGATATGAAACTTATAATCGAAAGCATAAACCTTGGAAACTGTATTCCTCTCGAAAATATATACATATTTTTCAAACATTACAGATAAAAAATTTGATGCAGAACTCGTCAATCTATAGCTACATCGTTACAAAAAACCATATTTTTAATTTAAACTTTTAACGAACTATTATATACACTTAAATTTGTGATGAAATATGATGAAGATTATGATGATGTACTATCATAATGAAAATCACACTTATATAACTAAAAAATAGTAAAAAATTAATTAATTTTTATACTAAACAAATAAACGAATATAAAAATTTTAATTATAGCAAAGCTTTTCAAACGTGTAATTGAAAAAATCAAGAAGATTACAATAAGTGTATATCATTATCATTAGAAGGAATTTGGTGTAATGCTTCTCTTTATAATCGTCTTAAAATAAAAGGCAATTTCATAGTGTATTATTATTATTGTGTTTAAGGCTTTTAAAAAGTTAATATCTTATTATCAATTTTCAGATAATGATTAAAAGAATAGAATACTTAATTCTATTTCAATGCGAATGAATAAAAAGAACTTCACTCGGAGTTCAAAAAACTTTTTGATCAAATGTCTTCTTGAGTGCTGTAATTATTTGATGATATCATTATGTTTCAGCGTAGATATGGTCAGACAGTCTTCATATACAAAACTTATTTGCAGCGAACATACAATAAAAACACAAATATTATTATCTTACAAATGCGAATTTTTCTCGAAACTCATCTCAAACTCTCGTGACTCTCACGCAGTAAGTATATCCTCAAACCTTATATTTATTCTACTGTATATGACGCATAGAAAGCTTGTTTTACTGCTTTCCCCACCAAAGTATAAGCTCATGTGTGAGCTTTCAAAAAGTTTACGGATTACATTTCATCATATATCGTATAGCAGCTTACAGTACTGTATACTCCGATATATGTTTAGAAAAGAATATTAGTCAAAATCATAAAAATCTCGTCAGTGTTAATAACAAGTTATCGCAAAACTTTAAAACATTGTTCACAACTTCCAGCAATAAAACTTTTTATATTTGGTTGTTATTGTTGTTGAAAGGATTTTAAAATTTTCCCATTTTTATTATCTATTCTCTCCTCTTAACTGTAAAAAAACTCACGCAGATCTTTAAAACCATTTGCTAAAATTATTAATACTAATTTTATACAGTACTTCTAACTTTTATAAAGTGATTGGTTGTTTCGAATTGTTGTCTGGTGGGAATTTTTATCTCTTAAAGCGTTCATTGCGCTCATTAAGAGCAGCGAAACTATAGTTGACAATAGAACACATTTAATGTTATATTTGATGAACTAATTGTTAATCATATCTAAGTTAATCATAGGGAAGAATCACTTTAAATACTGTATGCATTCAAAAAATTTCTTACAGCATTGACTGCTTAAAGGAGATCGCTTTTTTAAAATATGAAATATGGTGATGAGTGATGATAATGTTCGTGCAGATGTGCTAAACAACTGGCTATTAAAGACTATATCAACTGTAATAACTGTAATATGGAATAAAAAAATAAGTTTTCCTGATTCATAACTACATTAGAGATCGTTAATAGTTCAATGGATTCATAACAAGGAATTTTTAAAATTACATTTGCATTAAAAAAATTTCTGATAATTGATTTTTAAGAAACTAATAATGCACTTAACATATTACTATACATATTTTCTTATACCGTCACCTAAAAAACATAGTTGAATAGTATTTTAGCCAGAGTTCTCTCTCTCTCTCTCTCTCTCTCGAATCGCCTTTTTGAAGAGAGATTTGGGATAAGTTACCGAAAGGAGTGGGGGTTTGAGGGGATTCGCAATGCACGCGAAGGACGTACGTACATTTCTTTTCAGAACATTTCAATAGATTGTATGTATATTTTAATAGGAACGACTGAACAGCTGCTCATGTTTTCTGTTCTCTCTCTTTCTCGTGCACCAAAACTTCTAATAATGGCACAATTCATTATGTAAGAATGCGCGTAAAGCTTATGTTGATAGTAAATAGTGATGATCAAACTGCTACTAACTTAGCAACACAGTAACGTTATTTTCTCATATCTCTTTTACGTTCGATTTGCATTCAACTTTTGCTTAATTAGTATTTTTCGAAAATTTATCTTTTTACTGATTTTTAGATAAATAGCTGTATTTTTAAGACTTACAAAAAGCTGATTATATTATACATTACTTTACTACTAGTTTTTATTATGTTGGAATAAATATAAAAATTTTGATTATTAGCATAAAATAGCAAGAAATGGTTATCGAAACATGTAGTTTTTTAATTTGCACAAATTAGTTGATGATAAGAGAAAATAATTTAGCAAATTTTTATTGAATTTATATAATCTTATTTACAATAATTTTTTTATTCCTAAAAGAAAAAAAATATTTTACAATTATCTCAATTTTTTAAGCAATTTTGTTATCGGACACTAACGTAAGCTAACACTAGAGGTTGAAAAATATTCATATTTACACTCCCACTCCCGCCCGCAGTAAAAATTTTCAATTCCCGTGGGTCCCTCCCGTAGAGGCAAAATTACCTTTCCCGCCGCTCCCGCCCACAATTCCGCAAATTGCTATTTTTACATACAAATTTCAATGGGAAATATAAAATATTAATAATGTTATTTAAAAAATCTAACTTAAGATATAAATATATCTTAGGTAGTATTTTCATTTAAACTAATATAGTTATTTTGAATAAATTATTTTAATAAATCAGTCATAATTTTGTGGGGTCATGAAAACTCATCGGAATTAAGCGATTATTTTCTCAATTTTGTTTAAATGTGAGATTTTTCAACTGCATGGGAATTTGCGGGAATCCCGCCCATCTCGCAAATTTTTAGTCTAATCCCATTCTCTCCCATCCCTCATGTTTTTTACTTAATCCCACTCCCTCCCGCTTCACCCTGGACCCGTTTTCAACCTCTAGCTAACACTATATTTCTAGCCATAGATTTAAGTGTAAAATTATATCACAAGTTAAATCTATGTTCCTATCTTTTAAGTTCAGAAAAGAGCAATCTATTGCTAAGAGATTATGAATGAGCGAGTGACTCATTGGAAACAAATTAAATTTTAATCACACGCTGGACTAAGTTTTATCTAAAAATTAAAGTTTGCCATTTTTTAGAAATTTTTCGTTCGCCATAACAATTTTGATATTTACTTGAATATTTTAGTTAAAAAAATACTTCATAATATAATATTCTTAGACAAATCCCCATTTGTCCCCATAATTGTGGCTTAAATCCAAGAATTTTTTGGCCCCTCAAGAATTTTGAAAATTTATAATAGATGACCACCAAAGAGATTTAAATGTTTTATAACTATGTTTCTAAGAGAAATATGCATTAATATATTTTTGTCCCCGTTTTTGTCCTCAAAATCAACTAAAATGTGTCACAATTTGTGTCCACAAAAACTCAAAAAAAATTTCCCTATTTTCCAGGCTCTAGAAATTATATGTGTCACGTAGTCACGTATTTTTTAATTAAAAAATAATTTAGCAAAATCTATACATTATAATTGATAAATGTAAAACTTATTACAAATACGTAAAAGCATTAATTACAAAAATTAATTACAAGTGTTAATATTGACAAAACACATAAAATTGACTTGTCTGTTATCAATTCAGATAAAACTTTTTGAATGTGATATAGTAAAAACAAATTACAAAACTAAATTAAGAACATTTTATTCGTTTAAAGCACACTTTATAAATATTTTAATACATACTTATTTAACTGCAAAAATCAGATTATTTACCTGAGATTTATGTGTGCCTATAGTTCTATGGTCCCATCATATTAAAATAGTAACATAACAATTTTGAATCGATCTCTACTTATTTGATAATGATAATCAATGTGGTATTTAATAGCTTATATTTTATTTCTGAATTAATATAAATATGAAATAACAACTATGCACATTCTAGTTAGAAATAAACATATTTGGCCACATATACACTCATAATTTATTAATTAATCAAATGCATTAAATTTCTTCAAAATTATTTATATTTTAAAAATTCATTTGAATTTAATATAAAGTATGAAATTAATTATCACATTAATTCTCGCTATATTATTCGACAACACATTAGCGGAAAATGGTATAATAAATAATTGTTAACATAAATAATTTAAAAAAATATTTGACATCTCAATTTAGCACAGCCTGAAATGGACGCAATTGCGTTATTAGCGTCATGTGGACACGACTGCTGGAATAAAGAGAATCCGAAAAGCGATACAGTAAACATTAACCCCGAACAACCATTAGATGGAAAGTTAGTGAAATGCATGCAAGTCTGTTTCTCGGAGCGCACAAAACAAGAAGACAATGAAGAAAATTTACCACCAGAGCAAGTGAAGAAAATTAAAGTGTCTGCTTATTGCGGATTTATATGCTATCCTAATAATAAAAAAACAAAAAAAGCGCTCGATTTCTGTTACGCTGGATGTCTCGGTACACTTCTTCAACCAAGAAAGGCGTAGAAAACAAAAGAAAATACTAATTATTATATGCTATTGTAATTACTCATAAAAATTAAATGATCAAAAAATGCTTTTGATTTTTATTTAAAATCGTCATGTTATTTATTTCTCCTCTCTTGCGTTACATTTAAGTTACAATATATGTGCATACAATTAAAAATTTATTTTGTTGACATCTTATAACAAATATGGAAATGACACGTTATCTTCAATGTGTTTAATCAAGTTTATATGTCGTCGAATAAATGTTAAAGCAATCAGTCGAAAGAATTTGATTTATTCGTAGTTAATAAAATTAATGAGAATTCAAGTGTTTAACGATATGAGTTTTAAAATGAATATTAAGCTATAGTACACATATATAATATGCAAAAAAATATAGATATTTACTCCGAATGATAAAATTTTTTATTAATGCATACGTTATGTACGTATTAACATAATTAAAAGTAATGAAAGCTTCCCAAAATAATGAGATGTCAGACCACAAGTTTCGATTTCACTACACATTTGAATACAAAACAATAAAATAAAAATGGGTTTAATGTACTGATACCGAAACATTTCATTACTAACCATACTTATAATTTTGCGAATCTTTCATCACAATTAATTAAAGTATAAAAACAACACAAAATATGTATTACCGTCAATTAATACTCACCCAAAACTTCTACTATCGTTTATATATGTATGATTTATTTTGCAAATGTACCTAAAAATTAATTAATTAGATGTAAGTAAAAAACATTTTTACACAATTTCTCATTAAAATATTTAGAGAAAAATCAAATTCAAAACTAAATTACAATATATTTATGGAGTTAAACGCCACCAAATCTTTCTAAACGCTGTTTCTTCATTTCTTCATCTTTAGTCGAATTAGTGACACGCTTTAATTTGGTAGCCGTGGGAGCGTTCGCAGTGTTTACAACAAGCGCACCGAATCTTTCTTTTCTTTTCAACAATTTCTCTTTTTGGTCGATTTTCTTCATCGCTGTCGACACAACAGCGCCAAATCTTTCCGCACGTTTTTTTAGCTTTTCATCATCATTCGACTTCGCGACCACAGCAACAGTCGTTTTACTTGAATTCTTCAATGCGTCAGTTGTTTCGCTTTCGCTTAAACCAAACCTTTCAGCTCTGACTGATAACGAATTATCACCAAATTTTTTCGCCCTTAAATTTAATCGTTCAGAAGCTGATAATGATTTAGCATTTGCTGTTTGTAAAACATTAGATGGAACTGATTTATTATTAGATAATTCATTAGTATTTTGTGCGCTATTTCTGTCCAATAATGTGTCAGCTTTTGGTGCAATAGTAATAGCATTCGTTCGCTTCAGTATAGTTGGCGCCGATTTATTGCTCGTCGAAGTGGCAGTATTTTGATCATTAGTGCCATTTCCCAACAAGTCATCAATAAGCGCTTCGTCACCCTTCGGATCGCCTTCAGAACCGCCATCAAGAATATCGCTTCCAAGCACGTCATCGTCATCTTCATTATCGTCTTTATCAGGAATGGGTGACGAATTGGCTGTAATCGAAACTAACGCCGATTCGAGTCGCGCCACGAGTTCGCTCTTATTGCCATTTACTGATAATCCTCGCGCTTTCAACTCTTTCTTCAGATCTGCCACTTTCATGTTAATAAAGTTATTTGGGTCCATCACTATCTCTTCAAATTGGATCAAAATTAAACTAAATATATTTATTTAGCAAAACATGATTTATAATTAATGAGTTTGTGATCACTCATTATTAATATACCTTTAGTTTTAAATTCAATTAGTTTTCAAGTGATATTAATTTCGTTTATTTTAATAATTATAAACAATAAATAAACAATTGATAAATTGAAATAATTATTGCTGAATCAAATTTAATGCGAAAAATATACCGAATTTTAAAAGCGTGTCAAACATAAACATTAAGCCTGAATGCAATTTTGTGTTCATTTGTGATATACTTGCTCAGTGTTTGATTAAATGAGACTTATAAGCTGAAAACGTCCTAAACTTACGCATACACATATGGACTTCAAAACATTTTAATGAATAAATAATAATTTCAAAATGGTATTTCATTTTGAAAAGTGAAACACCATATCATAATAAACAATGTCTGACGTTCTGGATATCTTAGAATTTGATCGCGAAAATAATGCTACCAATGATGGCAACGCAGACAATAAACGAGTAATTTATTTTATACTTATCTTTCATTACACACAGTCCGTAATCATTGATTTTTTCGTTGATAACAGTCAAAGAAGAAAAGAGTATCAGAATTTACATTTAAAAGACCAGAAGGAATGCATCGCGAGTTATATGCGCTTTTATATTCCGATAAGAAGTAACGAAACTTAATTGTTATTTCAGAAGTAATAATTGAAACCTTTTTTCTAGAGATAATCCATCACTAATTCCAACAGATTTTCATAGTCGAGCGCAAGGATATAAACAGGCAAAGGCTAAACTCGGTCTGAAAAAGGTTCGTCCGTGGCGTTGGATGAAATTTGTTAATCCAGCGCGAAAGGTAATTATTATTTTTATATTAAAATATTTCACCACTTTTTATTTAACTTGATTTAGTTGTTTAACCTTTTAATTTATAGGATGGATTTCAATTAAGTCATTGGCGAAGAATTGTAGACGAGGGCAAGGAATACCCATTTGCCAGACTAAACACTGTTAGCTATATTTATCATTAAATAAAAATTCAAATTTATATGAACATTCAATACAACAGGTTCTTAATATACCAACTTATAACGACGCAGAATATCAGCAGTACTTACAGGCTGATGGTTGGACTAAAGCGGAAACCGATCACTTATTTGATTTATGTAAACGATTTGATCAGAGGTTTGTGATCATTCATGACAGATGGGATAGAAATACATTTCCACTTCGAACCATGGAATGTCTCAAAGACCGATACTATAATGTTTGCAATGCTTTAGCAAAATCGAGATCACCTCCAGGACACGAACCAAAGTTGAAGATTTTTGACGCCGAACACGAGCGTAAACGAAAAGAGCAATTAATTAAGTTATACGATCGAACTCAGGAACAGGTGGAAGAAGAGCAACAGCTTTTGAGCGAATTAAGAAAAATTGAGCAAAGAAAAAAAGAAAGGGAAAAGAAAACTCAAGACTTACAGAAATTGATTACAGCCGCTGATAATTCAACGGAAGCGCGTAAAGCCGAACAACAGGTGAGATTAGGCGCCAGACCTGGAAGAAAGAAAGCCACACATTTGCAACGAACACCACGTGATTCGGGCGTATCTTCTATATCGTCGACGCCTAATATAGAGAGCGCTAGCATTAAATTTCCCGAAATTAAAGCAAGTGGTGCCAGTCTTAGAAGTCAACGTATGAAACTTCCAGCGGCTGTCGGACAGAAGAAAACAAAAGCTATTGAACAACTGCTGAATGAGTTAAATATTGAATTGCATCCGATGCCAACTGAAGAGATTTGCCAGCATTTCAATGAGCTTAGAAATGATATGGTACTTCTATACGAACTGAAGATGGCGTTATCCAATTGCGAGTACGAACTCCAATCACTTAAGCATCAGTACGAGGCGTCACAACCAGGAAAAACATTAGATATTCCCACATCGCTTCTTCCATCTACTGTTTCTGACACAAAAAGCGCTGATGGATCGCCAACTACTAAGAAAATATCAGAAGTGATAGATCTCGGGTCTGGTCCTGGAACTCCAAATGTAGATTTTTTATTACGATTTAACATTTATTACCGCTATTATTGATGTTTTCCTTTTTTTGCAGAGAAAACGAAGGGCTGCCTTAGAACAGGGAAATCTGATGAAAAAACTCAAGAAAAATTAGTTTTATGTACTTTTATTTGTATATACCTTATAATGTTCTTTGCATTGTATTAAAAAATATTGTGCTTGTATTGTAATTTTTTGATTATCTTATATTATTAAAACGTTATCATTAATTAAGTTTTGATAATCTCAAATTTAATGCCATTTTGATGAAGTCTATCGATAAGAGGAGTTTGAGCGAACGCCACGCTTGGAGTTAAAACACCGTAACGTAGAGTATTATTGTTAAACTGTTCAATCAAAGTAAGCGCAACTTGCGTGACAATAATTGATGTGCAAATATATGCGGGTTCCATATCTGACCACACTTTAGTAATCATTGTTTTGTTCGTATTTTTTGTGGGCTGGAAATTTGTGTTTACGTATGTCTCATCCCATCCCTTTCCAACTAATATTAGTTCAAATGGATTTTTGTCAAATAATCTGATATCCGGTTGAATATTTTTTGCAAAAATACCACTAGAAAATAAGCTCGAATATTGTAATAACGCGTTAATCCCTGAAGGCGATAACGATAATACACTAATGCCGATGTGAGCCATAATTAGTTTTAAAACTGTCAAGAAAGTTTTAACAGTAATATAAGTTTCGATTTGTACTGGTCTTTCATCAAATTTGGTGTAATTATATGATTGACTTCGTATTACTACAGAACGATCACTTCCAGGAAATGGAACACAATATCCGTATTCATTAATGAATACAGTATTTCTATTGATTTTGTGTCTCCAATAATATGACTTAAAAAAATTTGAAAATAGTTTGCTTTTAAGTTGAGATAATTGTTTTCGGTTTGCGTAACCTCTGACCAATGACTCCCATGTGGCAAAACTAGCCATTGCTGATCCTCCAGAAGTGGTCAGCCGAAGATAACTTTCAACTGAATTCAAAGTACCTTCAAAATTATCTTTAAGATATTTGACGCCTAAATCGCATGGAATCGAGTCAAATCCACACGAACCAACAATGCATACTTTATTGCGAATCGCAATATCTCCATACTCTAAATTGATTGTCTCTAAATATTGTGGTTCGCCACTAATATCGATGTGATGTGTGCCACACGTGACGCATGCGTCCACCACTTTGTGGCCAAAAAATCGATACGGACCAACACAATTAATCACTATTTTACAACTGTTACACATATTTTTCAGTGAATTCCTATTATTTATATCCGTCTCTATTATTGAAACGTACGACAAATCGCTGTTTATTTGTTTACTTATCTGGTTAAGTATTTGCGAAAGTTTGCTACCATTACGTCCAGCGATACCCCATTTTATTGGTTTAGACATAACATTTTTTGAGACAGTATTCGCAAATTGTTCTGCAATTAATTTTCCAGTAAACCCAGATGCACCTAATATTACCACTTCTAAACCTCGCGAGCATTTCAATGAATTAAATAAACGCATTTTATATATTTATTATTTGATTATTTATTAACATTTTTATTAATATAATAAAAGTTCTTAAAATGATCAGTAAGAAATAATATTTGTACTCCTATATAAAAGCAATTATGAGAAAAGCCAGTGCAGAACAAGTAAACAAAATGTTTTTTGACCTTTAAAAGTTTGGACTTTAAAGCGTTACATATGCGCAAGCGTTTAATTCTGTTTGAAATTTTGCTGCTGCAGCAGTGACCGCACTTTTAAAAATTCTGACTTATTTTTGGATTAAATTAAGCAATTCAACATATTTTTATTAAAATTTAATATTATTCTATTCGGCTTTACCAACACTTTGCTTTGAATACACGTTATAGTGGCCATTCTCAACAAATGGAGTTGTGTTGAGACTCAACAAACTTTCATCTACTTTCTCAAATTCTACACATTTTTGACTCATAATCCATGGATGACTGAAAAATTGGTCCAAACTCATTCTATTGCTTGGATTTGAATCCAAAATTCTAGCTAATAAGTCTCTTAATGAGTGCGAAAATATTTTGAATATTTGCTGTTTATATGCTGTATCATATTTTAATTTATTGCTATATTCGTCTGTCGCGAGATTTTTCTGCTTTTCAGCACTAACCTCTGATTGCTGTCGATCCACGTCCAGTTCGAATGGTTGTGCTCCCAAAAGCATTGATATGAGACAGCATCCCAGTGAAAATATATCCGCTATTCTGCAGTCATATTTACGATCTTCATATGATTCTGGGGCAGCGTATGCGAGAGTGCAAAGTGGAGAGTCGTGCCAAATCAGTTCTATATTGAAATATTGTAATTTAATTATTTTTGCGTTAAAATATGAGTTATTTAATAACATTAATTTAATACCTTTTGGTTTATCGAGATTTGTTTCACAGTTACCGAAATCAGTTATCTTAGGTTTCCATCTGTCAATTCTTGTAAAATTATATTTAGTAAAGTTTGTGTCGACCGACACCCGAGGATCTATACTCCAAAATAACAATATGTTATTTAATTTAAGATCGCCATGAATTATGCCTAAATTATGCAAATGCCGTAAACCACTAGCAATACCTTTAATCAAATGTCTAGACTCATTCTCATTCAATTGTTTCCAAATTTTATTTCGTTGAGAATTTAAAATCTGCATTACTTCGAATAAATCGCCAATCGGTGACATTTCGCTGATAATAAAAGCGGTTGTTTTAGTTTCTTCTATCTCGTAAAATCTCACAATAAATTGGTGCGAATTGTCAGTCAGATGTTTAATAACTTTAACTATTAAGCAAAATTAATAAATTCTTATTAGTCTAAATATAAAAAATGAAAAGTATTGCGTGTACAGCAATATAGAATAAAATGTGGTGTAAAACAGACCTTCATCGTCGATGATGAATCGTTCAATGCTATAATAGTCCAAACACTTAATCGCTACGTGTTCATTATCTGATTGTCGTATAGCCCTAAATACAGTAGAAAAAGCTCCTTCACCTAACACTGTGATTGCTCTATAAGTATCCATACTTGTGGTGAGTGTGAATAATAAATCTGAATCACTGGTAGCAAATGCAATACTTTCCTGTTTTTCGGTTGATTTTCTCGATTCATTCGGTTGATCGGATTTTGGTAAACTACTCCTAACGTTACTTCCAATACTTTCATTTTCATTCTGTTTTAAATTTTGCTTTTCACTCAATTTATTATCTTCCATAGATTTGATTTCTTTATTACTCATATTTTATTTCATTTATCTTGTTTATATATAACAACTATAACTGCTCCTATTTAACTATTATAAATTGTTGTATTTTTACAAACAATGTAATTTTATATATTTTAATTGGCTTAACAATACAGTAAGCACTAAACTAGTAAACAGTTAAGTTTGATCAATAAAAGGAATAACAAATTGAAGAACGCTTTTTTCTTTAAAATTTGACATTTAGACGTGTCTTCACTTAACACATAACTTGGTTCCTATAAACAATTCTATATTCAGAAATTACCCATATTGTCATTATTAATATGTTTGTTCAGCGACTTAACAATTTAGTTAGGACTTGTGAGTAAATTTTTTACAACAATACTACTAATATTCAGCAAAACCGTTCAACAAAAGTTCAATTGCATCTCTTTGTGTCTCTCTATGTCACGTTCTCCTACAATATTGATTTCAGCGTAATTTTCAATAATAAATTTTTTAAAACATACAATAATTGATTTAAAATTTTAATTTTAACTTTTAAAAAATAGTGTAACGATCTTCGAAAGAGCAACGAAGACTTTTAGATAATTTTTAGAATGAACAGACTTTATTGAGAGTTAGAGTAAGAATGCCAATACAGCTACATAAGCAACTGTTTAAGAGTTGCAAAAGGTGGCTGACCTTAACAGATGGTTAGCACTATTACCTCTATTGTATAACAGAATTTATAGCCTACCGGAGTAGCATGAATAGTAGTAGTAAGGTATCTTATACATGAACTAGAGTAGAAGCCAGCCTCATAGGCGGGCGAGAAAAAGTTTGTTTTTAATTTTGGCTTTTGCAATATATTTGGAATACGCTAACATGGCCTACCCTACCCTACCCTACACACACCAGACTCATCCGACACATACCGGAAACATACTCGATCCATCCAATCCATATTCCCTACCATATCCACCCGACCCATTCCCAACCCATACGATACACATTATCAACCTATACCCGACCCATAATCTATAAAAATCCGACAGATCTCCAACCCATAACCAACCCGTCCCTACGCTACTCTAATCTACCCGACCCATATCAAACCCATACCCGATCCATACCGAACCCATACCGAACCCATACCCGACCCAAACCCGACCCATACCCGAACAATACACGACCCTTACCAGACCCATACCCGACCCATAACCGAACAATACCCCACCCAACCCATACCCGACACATATCCGACAAATATCCGACACGAAACTTCCAAACCCTACCCAACCAATACCCGAACCATATCCGACTCATGTTATCTTCAATCTGAGTTAAATAATAAACATTTTAATGGGGATTTGCAAAAATGTCCCACCTCTACCCTACCATACCCTACCTACCCTATCCTACCCGGCCTTACCTGAAGTGACCTGATCCGATCCGACCCGTCCCTTACCGATCGACACAGCAGACCCTACCCTACCCTACCCTACCCTACCCTACCCTACCAAACCCAACCCTACCCTACCCAACCCTTCCCTACACTACACTACACTACCCTACCAAACCCAACCCAACCCAACCCAACCCAACCCTTCCCTACCCTACCCTGCCCTGCCCCACCCCACCCCACTTTACCCTACCCTACCCTACCCTACCCTATCCTACCCTACCTTCCCTACATTCCCTACTCTACCCTACATTAACCTACATTAACCTACATTAACCTACATTAACCTACATTACCCTACCCTACCATACCCTTCACACACCAGACTCACCCGACCCATACCGCACCATTACCCAACCCAGACCAGATTCATACCCGGCCCTTACTCGACACATACCAGACCCATACCAGACCCATACCAGACCCATACCAAACCCATACCAAACCCACACCAAATGACACCCTACTTACCCGATCCATGACCAACAAAACATTACCCAAACCCTATCCAACCCGACCCGACCCATACCCTATCCAACTCTACTCAAATCCTTCAAATACCTGTCCCATACCCGATTCGATTTGAAACTACTCTACCCAGTTTCCGATCCATACCCGACCAATGCTTTCTTAGTTCTGAGATCAGATATACATTTTGATTGTGTTTTGCAAAAAAATATTCCTACCCTCATAAGGGTTACTCCATTTCTAGACCCCCTATCCCCCTCCCCTCTTCGAACTGAATTCAAAGGTATACTTGTTGATTGGGTTTTTGATACAATAATTCCCACTCCAAACCCAATAGCAGCGCCTACCACCTGGAGACCCTCTACTTGCACTCCTCTATTTGACCTGAGTTCAAAATCGACCTAAATTCAATCATATAAAATTTGATAAGGTTTTGTATATATATTATTGGATTTTGTGTAAAACTCCCACCCCAACCCCAATAGGGTTCGTCTACCACCTCGAAACCCTCCTACATGCACTGCCCTCTTCAACCTGAGTTAGATGATACATGTTGATTGGGTTATGTAACAAATATTCCCACCCAAACCCCAATAGGGGGCGCCCACAACCTCGAGGCCCCCCTACATGCACTCATTTCTTCGATGTGAGTTCAATTATATACATGTCGATTGGTTTTTGTAACAAAAATTCCCACCCAACCCAAATAGGGGGCGCCCACCACCTCGAGACCCCCCTACTTGCACTCCCCTATTAGTTCTGAGTTCAATGATATATGTGTTGTGGGGGTGAGACCCCCAGGGGCGGAGCCTATAAAGGGGATCTCTCACAGACATTTGGGTTTTTATATATTATAGATAGTCTTATGGTAAGAACATTTGTAAATAGTAGAAATAGTTAAAGCGATTTCGTATGGAAGTTTGGAGTAAAGCAAGTTAGATAAGATAAATAGAAAGAGCCTTACAATAGTTATAAATATTTTAACAAAGTGATTGTTTCTTATTGTTGCGCGCTATTACACTAGTATTAATTAATCGTTTATCCCATGAAATAAGTCTCTCAATGAATTTAACGGGAGTTGACTAATACAACAGTGAATAATAATAAACTTAAACTTTTCTTTAATTTAAAATAATAAATTAAACTGAAATCTAAGTGCTAAATAATTGAAAGAATTTTTTTAATTAAAAAAATCTAAAAAATGTCAAATCGTTGAAATATATGTCTATTTAACATAAAAGAATGTTCGATAGACAGAGTATTTATGAAATAAAAAATTAAACGTAATTTACCTGTTATAGTATAGAGCCTCACCAAAGCTTAAAACTTTGAATTATTGAAAACTTTACTTTATTATAAAAAATAAAAATTACAGGTATCTTCCAATTGCATTGTTTTGCCACTTCTCTCAATAACTACAGCGCTCTATATTTGTTTGTTTTATTGAACATATTTATTTATAAAAAGTACTTTTAAATTTTACATTTTAATTATTTAATAGTTCATTAAAAAAATTAAACGGTTACACATTTTCATTCATTTTATGAATTCTTTACTTATTATGTGCTAAATTTAATTTGCAAAAGTTTCTTAAACCGATGACTCTTAAATAGTATGAAACACACACGTAAAATGAAAGTATGCGTAATTAAAGCTC
>JAQIVF010001216.1:0-15203 GCA_034698365.1 Steganacarus magnus
CGGACACACAGACAGACGGACGGACGGACGGACAGTGTCAAATCCATAAGCTCTCCTTTCTCAAGAAAGTGAGCTAATAATCAGAATAGAGAACCAAAAAAAATATTTTAAATACATAAATAAATTGATTATATAATATATATTGCATTGAAATAAAATGGGAATTGTATAGTAATAACATTACCCTCTATTTTAAACTGCACAAAAATCAACTCAATATATGTTATTCGCTTTTATACACTGTAGTGATTTTTTACGTAATAATCTGATTTTATCAGACACCCGAGTCTGCATACACAACACTTACTAATAAACAATAGTGCAATTATACCTTAATTTAAACTGATTAATTTAAATTCATTATTTCTTTTCTTTCCATAAATTTGTTGTCTTTTTCTTTTCTATTAAAAATATTTCGATAATTATTTTCTTTTTCTTTTTCTTTTTACTATTTTTTGATTTTTTCTTTTCTTTGAGAAAAATAAAATACAAAATTTTTTGTCTTTTTCTTTTTCTTTTAAAAAGATATACAACACTACTTTATACAAATAGAAAATTGATAGCAATAATGCTAACAATAATCAAAGCTAAATAACTTTAGTGATTCATAGCTATGTAATATAATATCTATCTATCATATATTTTGATTAATGCGTTATAAATGTGTTGAATATTTTTGAAAAGTTATGAAGATTTGCACCTTTTTCACACAAATCTTCAATGCCTAGAAGATATGTTATATAAAAAATTATACACACTTACAATCAAAAAATTATTACAAATAATATTGTTTAAAAAATTAAAAATCAATAATTTATAATTCTAATAAAAATTTAAAATATTAACTTTCTTGTAATAGCGCTAATTGCTGACTTAAAAGACATCTATCATATTTTTTTAATAATCTCTAAATGACATTTCATTAAAAAAGCCTTATACCATGAAAACACTTTTTAAATTAACAATTAATTTTTTTTCGCGATAAAAGCTTCATTTATACATCCTTGCAGAAAGCAAAATCCAATAGCTCATTGATATAAAATCAAATATTTAAGATTTAATTAATGTATCCATAATGTTTAGTCTAATAATATATTGTAATAAAGCAGAAAAGTTACGAATATTATATTACAGTTTATATTAAAAGTTATTTGCAATTATTAGAAAATTGAATCAATAGGAAAATCTAATATTGTTTTGTCAAAGAAAAATTAATTTTGATAATTTATTAATTTTAATTCTCATATTTGTTGACTTTTCAAATTCATTTATATTTTAATGGTTAAATTTAATAATAAAAATATCAAATCTCGAATGACCACTTTTGTCCATAAATGTTAAATAATTAAATTAACATAATTCGACAAAAAAATGTAATTTTTTAATGTGTAAAAATTATTTTACAGTTTACAAAAAATTCAAAATTCCATTATATTGTAAAATTAATGAATCATACGAGTTATTTAGTTGTGTTATTTTTATATTTTTTATGCAAAAGCAAAAATAACTCTTCTTATCATGAAATAAGTTAAAAACTACTTCAATATGATTAGAAAGTTTTTCATAGAAAGCAGCGCTAATTAAGTTCTAATAGTATCTATAGTGGACTAATCTATAGTATCTATAGTAAACTGAATAAAGAATAAATGTAAGTAAGTGAGAGTAAAATTTAATTCTACTTTCAAGCGGCACATAAGCCGCTCGTTCAAATTTTTATTGAAATTTCATTTTAAACAAATAATTGTGAGCTAATCAGAGTGTGACATTTTATTTATGTATCGCTTGCGTTACCAGTAAAACATTTGTTTGCATATCTAAGTGTTATTTTATTTAAGTGGTTCAATTTATATAAATTATAAATTAAACAAACTAACCAACTTATAAAACAAGCGTAATAAATTTCATAAACAAAGAAACGCCAAAATGTATGCATAGTTTTTTTTGTTGATGCTGTGACTTTTTAAAAACAATAACGACAAATTCATATAGATGTTAGGTGCGAACCGAAAACGAGTAACAAAACCCCCAAAACTAAACTTACAATCATTTACATGTAATAGTTGACACGACTCATAAAACACAAAACATAAAAATGAACCATTAAATGTGAAACACACTAAAAACACGTACAAAC
Organism: Steganacarus magnus; assembly: GCA_034698365.1. Classification (NCBI taxonomy): domain Eukaryota; kingdom Metazoa; phylum Arthropoda; class Arachnida; order Sarcoptiformes; family Steganacaridae; genus Steganacarus; species Steganacarus magnus. The sequence goes on from JAQIVF010001216.1 coordinate 2,135, forward strand.
AATAGTTCGAAACCCAGACCTTAACTCAGAAAACACATTCTATAATCACTTGTAGTTTAACCAGCAAACAGCGAACATCACTAACAGTAACTCTCAATATTTAAAAGCATTTTGTGTATTATTAGCGATTTATTTAATCTTAATTAAAGAGTTTTTCGTATTAAACGTGTCCATTCATTGTAAAATCAAAGTTATTAGCGATTGGTGGTGTAGCGACTGTCTGGTTGAGCGTAAGTCACGAGAGATCAGTACGTGAATCAAGACAGCGTACCGTAATTGGCACGTGTGTGCGATTCGCGTCTATCATAGAGCTCACACGCGTTGTATTTAGTGTTGTTTCAATTGTACTTTTTGAATTTAAATTATATATAAATTAAGATTATATAATTTTTTTTTCAATTTCGATTACGATTATTTCCTTGAATTGAATTTAAATTAAATTACGATTAAAATTGCAAAAACTATATTTCATTAAATTTCGAAAAATATTACAATATCGATTAAAATTTCAATTAAATACTAATTGCCTAAAATTATTGTCATTTATCTAGTGATGTTTTCATTTTTTAAAATCGAAAAAGAAATCTATAAATAATTCCGATTTCTATTTCTATAAATGGAAATTGAAATGCAATCGAAATGAAAAATGTTTTAAAAAATTTAATTGAAATGCAATGTAAATTCAAAGAAAAATAAAAATCGAAATTGAAATATAATTTAATTAAAATGCAAATAGAAATGGAAAATGAAATGTAAATTAAAGTTTAGATTAGCTTTGTGTATATTGCAAAAATCGAAATTGAAATCGAAAAAAATTTCAGTTTTAATTTCTATTAATCGAAATTAAAATGCAATTGAAATAATATAAATTTATAAAAATGTAATTGAAATGTAATTGAAATGTAATTTAAATGAAAAATTTTTATAAAATGCAATCGAAATGTAATTTAAATAAAAATATTTTAGAAAATGCAATTTAATTGAAATACTTTTTAGAAAATGCAATTGAAATGCATATTAAATTAAAATAAAAGTGAAAATCGAAATAGAAATTGAATCGAAATTCTAAAATGCATATGGAAACAACACTACATTTAGCTTAAATCTTAATTTATTTGGTTAAAATATATCTACCAAACACATATATTATTGCTCATTATGTTATTCAATTTCAAATTTATATGAATTTTATTTTTAAAAACAGGAAATGAGTCATAATTTTATATTAATTTAAATTAAATTTACAATTTCTATTAAGATTTTAGAGAACTTAAATTTCAATTAGGATAATAAGACAAAATGTTATTTAAATTAAATAGCGATTAAAATTACACAAATATTTTTAATTTAGATTAAATTTCGATTAAATTATTAAATTTCAAATCATTTTAATCAATTACGATTACGATTATTTGAAATTTTAATTAGATTATAATTTCTCTTAAAAATAATTGAAACAACACTAGTTGTATTCTAGTAATAGCAGTGAGATTACGCATTCTAGTGTTCTTTAAATTTTTATAATATTTTAATGACACACATAAATTTAAATGTTTACTTTCGATTTCGCGAATAGTGATGGCGTTAGTACTTCCACAATGTCTGCCAAATTCTGAAAGTTGTGTTTTTTTGAAAGCTAAACTATTCTCACATTGTGTAAGCACATGCGCGCTATTTTAACGTTTTCAATGTTTATAACTCGCGAAAAAGTTTCATAGATTAAAAGATCGCAATGCCCAGTGTAAAGTCTGTCTCATCGTTTTGGAAAGTTTGTTGCATAATAATGTGAATAAAGAGCACAACTGCTCAAAGTTTATCAAACAGTACTAATAGTTGGATAGAAAGGTTGATTCTTCAATCAAAAGAAAAACCAAACAAAACAAAACTACAAATCATGCGTGGTGTTCAACCACAAAACTTTTACAGTAAGTGACACAGAAAAAACGTTCGAGACTTGTTTCGAATAAGAATATTTTTCCACTTGCATATATTTGATATTTTTTGCAAAACACTATTACAAACATGACATTTATTAAAATGAGACCTAAAAATTAATGTAACAACAATAACATTTAAAAAGAGACAAATATTCAGTATATAGCAAATCATAGCAAAAGGAGGAGAAAATTTGTAAACTAAAAAAAACCAAAACTATTCAATACTTCGCTTATGTAAGTTTGGAGAGATTGTAATAAATAAGACTACAGTGCAATATAGACAACCTATATATATTTGACTCCCAAATTGTTAAAATTTTCAGGCCCGAGCCCGACTTAGGCCCGATAGGTTGAGGCCCGGCCCGGCCCAAGCCCGATTTTTTAAAAATTCAAAAGCCCGACGAGACCCGGCCCGATACAATTAAATAGAAAATATTTAAATAAACTTTATTTCTTTATATAGTGTTATAATTTCATCTAATTTACTGTAATTAAGCAACTCTCTCATCTTTTAAACGCAATAGAAGAGTTATATTGAGTGTTTAAAATAAATTAGCATTACATAAAACTCGAAAAAACCATAAAATTGTATCAAAAATATCAGTCGGGCATTTTTTAAAAAATCTGAAAGCCCGACCCGGCCCGACATTTTTAATTTCAGGCCCTAGCCCGACAAGGCCCGACGACTTTTGTCGGGGCCCCGCGGGAGCCCGTTTGGGAGTCTAATATATTTGTTTCTCTGTCGTATTAGAAAAAAAATTTCTCAGACCAATATTTTTATTGAATATTGGTTTGTATACAAAAAACAGGGCTCGACATCACTCGACTCAACGATGCATAGCATGCTCTAGTGATTGAGAGAAAATGATATCGAGTGTAACGATGATAACTCATATACGCTATGCTTTTTTAATGAAATTTTTTTTCAATTGAAATAAATTTTTTAAATTTTTTAGTGCAATAGTAAAAATAATCATAAATTTTCTTCTTTCGTATCACTCGTCAACTCTTCAAACCGCATATCTCTGTACGCATTCTTTTGTTATCTTTTCACAAAATTGTTAATCTCTATGGTGTGTTGACGGGTGAGCGCAACTAACTTTTGAGCTCGCATTATGCATGTTTTGGTAAATAGGTTTTAAAGAATTCTTTTTTTACTTAAATACTATTGTAATAACAAAAACAATAACAGCAGTGAAATATTTTTAAAAAAATTATTTGTATGAATGCGGTGTGCGATCGCAGATCTAACATAATTTTTCTAATAGTCTGTTCAAAAAGCTCAGCCGTATATATAAACATATTCTATGTGTTGATCGCCTAACTATAGCGCGATTAAGCATTTGTGTTATTAACTGTTAAAAGTTTTCTTATTAAAATTAAATATTAATTTAAACGCACCATTCTTTTTCATTTTCTGATACTTTCGTTGGAGCGAAGCATAAATTAAAAAACCGAAATATTTTATAAAAGCATTGATCATGTAGTAAATATTTTAGTGTAATATATAAAGTATTGAGGAATAAAAATGTTAGCGAAAGAAAAACTTGGTATATGATAATTTTTTTGAATATACTGTATATACTGAAAAACTTTTATTTTTATGTCTCGTAAATTTCAGGCGATTTCATAAATAATTTATCGCTCACTGTCTGTGTCACTGTTGTTGTACATTGTATTGTCTCATTGCAGGCGTTGTAGTGAACCGAACTAAATATTCTTTTAAGTCGAAGTGTGTAGCAATTTTTATTTTTTAGCTCGATTTGATTTTATATCAATGAGCTATTGGATTTGGGATGTCCGTCCGTCTGTAGACAGGAGGCTTTTTTCGTGAATAAATTTCAAGATAGGAAAAAAAGTAAAATTGAAACAAAAGGATATAAGTAAAAGTAAATTAAAATATTGAAAAATAACATGAAAAGCGAAAATAAAAAGTAGAAGTAAAATAACACTAGTTTAATGTTACACTCATGTTGCAATCTCTCCATACTTGCATGTACGCTAAGTATTGATAATTTTGGTTTTTTTAAGTTTACAAATTTTCCCCTCCTTTTGCTTTGATTTACAATACACTGAATGTGTGCAAGTTTTGTCTCTTTTATTATTGTTATTGTTGTTACAATATTTTTGGGTCTCATTTTAATATATGTCATGTGTGCCTCAAAGGTAATACAGAAGTAGTGTTTTGCAAAAAAAATCGTATATAGGCGCTTATAGTGAATACAGTAGTAAACATTTTGATGGGTGAAATTATTTTGTGGCTCATTGTTAGGGCCTTGAAAATCATTTGAAAAAAGGGTGCAAAATCGTTTGAAAAATCGTTCGATAAATTTTTTAAATTTAGTTACAAAATTAAATGTTATTTATATAATTAATCCAGAAGTTTTGATTAATAAATAGCTATCTTTAATGTCAAAGAAAATGCTTATAAATTTAAAAAAGGTCTTTTGAGATCAACTTAAAACTTTCACACTTAGATTTTTTAGTAAAAATGAAAATAATTAAAGAAAAATAAATCGTATCTGGATTATTAAAAGAAAATTTATCAATTTTTTTAGAAAATTACAATAATTATTTATCTAGTTTAATAGTTACAATGAAAAATTTGCCAAATCGTTCGAAATCGTTTGTTACCCCAAAAATCGTTTGAATCGTTTGAATCGTTTGTTTAAAAATTGCTTATTTAGGTCTTATTAAGTGTAATTACTCTAATTTAATGGGATTTATTAGGTTTTAAAAACATAGTTAACTAACGATTTTCAAGGCCCTACTTATAACTTTCGATTTTGAACAATTTTTCTTTTAAAAACATATTTATTTCTTTGGGGGTCATTTTTTTATATTATATTAAAAATTTGGGGTGTCATGTAGTTTGATTGATTTTTAAAAAATTCCATAAATTTTGAAATTAAAGTCTATTATCTACGAATTCCCATTACCTATAGCTATAGTATCTCTATAGCATGAATTAATCAATCTGGGCATGTGTATTATATATTCCACACATGCTAAAACTATTTCTAGTGCATGTAATAAAATAAGGAATTTTCGATAAAATATCGATCGATATTTTTACTTCGTTGATAAGCTTCATTTAGGCGTTGGCTCTAGTCAGGAATAATAACTCAAAATTTTATTCTCAAAAATAGTCAAATTTATAGTTAAATGTAAGTTTTTATTTAAACAAACTTCGTTATAATCTTCATTTAAACGTGTCACATGCATCCACATGCGGTTATCATCGCCAATTTCAGACTTACCGGTAACCTCTGACTCAACCTCACGAGGTATTGTCAGACTCCACTGCTATGCAGTGCATTGAGCTTTTCATGCTCGGTCATTTTATCGGATCCCGGCTGCAAATCTTTCTGTACAAAAGCCGGTGGCCACGGTATGAAATGACTATTGCACGAATAATCCTGAATCCTAAATCAAAATAATCTAAATTAAGGTTTTCTAATCTTAGACTCCTCTTAGTTCTTCTCCATCGAATGCTCTTAGTATAATTAAATTTGAATATCTTTTTGGATTTAGCGACACAATTTCGCAATCAAGAATTACAAAGTTACTTTCATTATATATTTTAAAACATGGATTTTTAACTTCTATTATTATTTTAGGTTAATTTAAAAATGTAGTTTTACCAATAAATATATTATTTTCCGATTGACATAATTTTTCAGCTTTTTTTATTTATACTTTTAATAAAGTTATTCGCCTTATACGTATTACGTACATCAGATTAATTCTTTTTATCATGAATAATTCTGATATCGTAGAAATTATTTCTTTAATTATTTTTATTCTAGACTTTATGGCAACTTTGTTCAAACAGTAATCTTGATCATTTATAGCACTCGATGATGTAGAGATTTCCTCAGTAAATGGGATTACTACGACTTTATTTCTTTTATATTTTTCACGGTGAAGTAATTTCTGTATCTTAGTTAGTATTTCCTTCTTTACAAAAAGTCAATACTGTTTTTATAAAATCATAATTAAATTGTTCCTTACGGTACGATGCAAATTCTGGTGCTCGCCAATGTATTCCTCTTAGAGTATTTTCATTAGAAAATATTATGCAGGGAGAATGGTACCTTACATTTAAAACTATTCGGGAAATCAAATTACTACTGGCTCTTTACTTCGAAACCACAAAAGGAGGTTATACTTTTGAAATTAACCCAAAACTCGTTGTAATTAGTAACATAAATATTATTATATATAATACATAATCAAGTTATTTTTTTTGAAAAGTTATTTTAGGTTCTTTTTTAGGAAATTCGATTTTTTAGATGTTTCGGGTTTTACATTTTTTTTATTCGTTTCAATTTTAGTTTTTGGACTCTGCTGATTTTTAATAGATTCATTAGAATATGTTTCATAGTCATTTTCATCTGATTCATTAGGATGATCCTCGTCAATTGAGCTATCAAAAGGCTGCTTCATTTCACTCTCATAGTTATATATTTCAGTCGAACTTGATTGGTCTGCATCATTTACAGCATTAGGTAAATAAGAAGGAGTGATTAAATCATATAATTCTGTTCTACTAATATCGATATTATCTATTTGATTCTGTTCAAGGATTAAATCTTGTTCCTCCTTATCAGAATTCAACTAACGAAGTAATTTTTCTTTTGAATAATAAGGTTTTAATCTGGAATTATGAACTTTATCTAAAACAACCTGTTTCTTTGACTTCAAAACTTTATCAACTAATTCATTTATATAATTTACAGGTTTTTCACGCTCTATTATTTTTTATGGGCCTATAAATGTGTGTAATAATGTTTTGGCTTTATTCTTATCTCATCTCAAATAATGAAGCCATACTAAATCATTTACATTTTATATGACTTATTTATGTGATTTGTCATTGTATTTCTTATTTTTCAATTATGCTTTATTTATATAAATAGTAACTACATTATAAACTTGTTTCAACGTCTTTTCTACGATATACAGTTGGGCATTAATTGTTGGAATGCTTACAGGAAGCACTTCAAACATTCTATCATATAATAAAACTGGGTCTCTCCCATAAATTAAATAAAATGGGCTATAACCTGTGTCGGCATGTTATAAGCATGTACGACATAAATCAAAACTTTTTAACTTTTTAAAGAAAAATTTTCATCATTGTTGCTAAACACTGAATGAACCTTTCACAAATTTGGTTATTTTGTGGATGAAAGGTGGAGAAGATGAAATACGATCTATTGGGTTTACAATATCGATATCGTATGGGTATAAAAAATCTTTAAATAACTTAAAAATGAATAAAATTAAAAAATAAAATGATTACATTGTCCAAATAATTAATCAATTTCAATCTTATCCGAAGAGTTTTTAGTTGATATATTATTTATTTAGTATAAAGATTAATAAAACACTAAATTAAAGAGATTCAAAAGGCTATATCTATTTTAATTATTTTTGTATATTATTATTATTATTATTTAGTATAAATATTAGATCATTTATGTTAATGTTAATTAAATTCAAATATATATTGAAAATAAAGGTGGTTAAAGTATTGATAATATATATGTGATAATAGTATAAAGATTTTTTAAAGAGATTAAAACAATTCACTTAATTTAAACTTAATATTTATTGTAATATATTCTCTATTTATTTAAAATAAATTATGTTTTTTGAATATAGGCTTACTAAATTTAAAATTTATAACAGTATTATTTGTTTAATAAAGCTCAAATACTTATGTACGAATTTTATTATAAATACGTTACTTATAACTAATTAATTATCGGAATACGAATAGTATATATAAAGTAAAAGAATATCTAAGAAACTTTTCGAATATATTGAGTAAATTTTTAGAAGAGTATTAAAAGCAGAACAAAATTATCTAAACTGTAAAAAAATTAGATAAGCAAAGCAAACTTGAAATTTTAAAAGTAAGTTATGAATTATGGTTATTAAAAAGACGGTGTTTAAATTTTAAATTATTTAAGAATAGTGAGAATACCTGTGTAACTCGCTGTATATCAGTGGTTTGCTTTCAGAGACACTTTTAAAAGTATTGTTAGGCTAATCTTAAAAGTGTTTTAATAATTGTAACGTTACTCATTATTAATTTTAAAACGTGATACCCAATCCGATTATTAAGTTGTCTCATTAATGTCTCAAAGTATTAAGATATTGCTTGTAAGTGGCAGAAATAGCTTGTAAAAGCTTCTTGGACTTAGAAATACTGTGTATACGCATACTGACAGAGAGACGGGCAGTGCATAAGATCAACTTTTTGTAGAAATTAAGTGAACAAAATCATTAGATTTTTACATTCAAAAAATTAATATTCAAAATTTATTAAGTGTTTATACTAATGTGCATATATACAATAATGTGTACAGCAAAGTGAACATTGATGTGAACTGTCAAGTAAACAGTGAAGTGAACAGTGTGATGAATAGTGAAAAACATTTTATAAAGTGCAACATTATTTTTCCCTTATTAAAGAAACAGTGTAATAATTTTAAATTCCAAACATTTTCTTTACTACAAATATTAATTTTTATAAATTTGGATATTGACCCACCTAAGTTTAATATTTGCATAAAATATGTATTTTAAACATTAAATTTAATCTTTAAAGATTAAAGCTAAAGACAAATTAAAAATGTATAATATAGAAAAGCGTAATACAAGTTAAATTAAAATCTAAATCTAATACAAAAGCGAAATACAAGCGAAATCGAAAATTTTTTTAAAAGTCAAGCGAAATACAAGCAAAATTAAAATATCATATAAAAGCGAAATCTAAAGTCAAGTTAAATTTAAAAGTTACAAGTTAAACAACACTAATATATTGTAAAGTAAACAAAGTAGACATTATTGTTTTAATTTGTTTTGTCACTTGAGTACTACTTTCTAATTATTTAAAGAAATTATTTGAGCAATTTTTCTTTAATTTTTTTAAATTTTGATTATTTCGAAAATCTTTTTATTTTGACAGTTGAAATTTGATATGAATTGGGTAAAAAATGAAAATGAAATTGTATGGTTATTAGATAAAATAATTTATTTACTTCGATAGATTAATATGTAGATTCTATTTTTACTAAAAAATTAACAAACATTTATTCAAGATATAAATATATAACATGTTATAACAATATAACATGTTAATATTATGGTAAATACAAATTTAGAGAACGTGTGCAGACTAATTAATAAATCTGTTTATTTTTGTGTATAAATTTTTTATAGACATCTTAAAATATCTTGAATGAAATAAAATTGAAAAATTCTTATTCTGAATTGCTATTAAAAAATATTTGATAGAACATTATATATTGTTTATAAACAAAATAAACTTGTGATGTATATTTTTCTTATTTTCTGATATTTTTTTCTCTTTCTTTTTCCTATCTTTTGCTTATCTTTATTTTGATTTTTCTTTTATTTTCTTTTCTTTTCCTTAAAAAAGAGGAATAATTGTTCAAAAATGTTGTATTTTTATTTTTGTTTTAAATTTGAATTTATTTATTTTCTCATCAATTTCATATTTGAAAGTCAATGAATTAAAGATCAAAATATTGTTTCTTTATTTGCTGCTGTCTTAACAAACAGTCAGTTTCCTGACTTTATGAGTATGTTTATGGATTTAATATGTTATCTATAATTGAAAATGATAATTGTTTACATGATGTAAAAAATAAAATTTACAATAGAAATTATTAAAGCTGTGTTCTACATTTATAACCTAAAAACACAGATATACTATAGAGATTTTAAAAAATTAAATGATAATAATGTCACCAATGTTTTAAACCAAAGTTATGTTACATAGGTTCAAATCCAGATTGCATGCCAAAATTAAATTTATTTAATTTTGTTCTTTAGGGATTTTATTAAATAATTTTATTGGGTATGCTTTTGAAGATATTTTGTCTTTAGTTTTTTCACTTTTCTGCACTACTTTATCATTTTGCCTTTTTTCAAAACGTAAACAGAGCAAAAACTTGTTTCAAAACTTTTCACTAGTTTTTAATCAGTGCTAAATTTAAATGTTAATTAACAAAATCGAGCGTAGAGGGCAGTAAAGTTAAAAATTATAAGTTTTGAATAACGTGATTTGAAATTATAATTAATTGTTCAATAGTATTTAAATGAGTCATTGACTAACAAATTTTAATCCCTTAATAGATCATTGCTTATTCTTGGGATCATTGCTATTTAATTCCTTGCGCTTATTCTCTTTAGTTATATTTACTGAACGTTGTCCTACAAATTTTCACTAGTTCTAAATAAAGGCAAAATGGTAAAGCAGTGCAGTATTGTATTTTATATTGAGTTTCAAGTTTGGGACTATAATATTCTAATAAAAGAAACTAACATTGAAATCATAAAAGAATTAAAGTATTGGTCTAATAAATGGTGGTCTAACAAATGTATTAAAATATTCTATTGATCCATTTTTATTAATATATATTACAATTCAGTGTTTTCCTTGTAGATGTGATGGAAATTCATTCTCCAAAAAAATCTTAAATACAAATATATTTAAAAAAAATATGTTAATGAGTTTAATTGTTTTAGAGATTTGTAATTATTTATAAAAAAATGTAAATTAAGATTCGTAAATTTTAATTTTGTCAATAATATGCAGTGTATAAATTAAGATAAAGCCAATAAAATCGTTTTAACTCCGAAATAAAAATGTTAAAAAAAACTTAAGATGCCTTAAATACATCTTTTTACATTATCTTTTTAGCTTGCTCCTGCACTTGTATTAGTTCAGAAGGTGAATTTTGGTATGGTAACAAATGGACAGATGGTGTATTAATAAGTTAATTTTATTAATCTATCGTCTTAAATTATTAATAGTTTAAAATCTCAAAATTAAGATAAAAATTTTAGTAATAATTAAATTTAAAATATAAACATTTCAAAGAACGAATTTTAAAGAATTAAAAATTAAATATTTTGGAGTTGAATTTATAAATCATAAAAATAATCGTTATTTACACAAATTTGGGCAATAGAAATATTAACTTTTGGAAAAAATATAAACTACATCTAGTAGATAAAATATTTAATAAAAAATATCTAAGATATTAAATAAAAATTAAACAATTGCAAATTTGAAAATTTCTATTTTAAAAATAAATTTCTAAGGAACCATTATCCAATATGTAAATATTTTGATTTTAATGTTTAATTAAAAAACTTTTTTAAAAATTATTACCAGTTTTTAAATTTTTATTTATATCTATAATAATGCATTTAATTATATTTAGTTTATTTATTTTCTTACTTCATTTAACTTAATCATATTTTGAGCTAAAGTAAATATCAAACATTAGTAAAAAAGTATGTTAGTTCTAATTTTACAAAATTTCTTGTTATGATCCCATAATAACTGATTAATTAATGTCAAAACAAGAGCGCTTACATATCTATTATTATCTTGAATGTAAACTTTTATTTTAATATTCAATCTTTATATAATAACCTACAATGATATCACTTTAAGCTAGTGTTGTTTGCATTCCAGATTTACATATAAATTCTATTCCTAATTCGATTCTTTATTTCATTTTAATTTCAATTCTATTCCTATTTTTAAAATAATTTTGAATTTGTCTTCCATGGTAATATATAATATTAGTTTGAGATAATGTTTTAAACAATTGTAGTGAATTTTTGTTAAAATCGGTAATATTTTTTAGCTCACTTTGGATTTGGGATGTCCGTCCATCCGTCCGTCTGTAGACAGGAGGCTTTTTTGGTAAAAATATTTCAAGATAGGAAGTTTTTTTGATGCAACTGCAAATACTTATTTGAATTATCGTTTCGTTATTCACCAGCGGTCGGATCACCAATATTAGTATTGGTGACCAAACCGCTGGTTACGTACTTCACGTCTACTACTGTTGCATACACAACATGAACAATAATCTAAATTAAATCAAAATATGTATATTTTTTAAATTCGTTTAATCCATTTAATATTACAGTAAAAAGTAACATTTATTATTCATATTGCTTTATTCAATTGATGGAGTTTTTATTAAAATTTTGAAAATATACTTTTAAATAAAAATTCTATAAATTAGTAAGAATAAAAAAATTAGCAAAATATAGTTAATAATTTATAAATAACAAAGTTCAATTACGATTAAAATTTTGATTTCAATTTCAATTATGTTCAATTTAAAAAATTATTGACATTTGGCCTAAAATTTTATTTATTCTGTTTAATTCTCTTCGTTAAACACAAAGTTTTAATAAATTTTTCATTTAAATATAAAGTATTTTGCATTTTATTGCTGGTAAACTGAATATGATTCACAAATTCATCTTAATTGAAATTAAATTTTCAAATACTATTAAGATTTTAGATAATATTATATTCAAAATAAATACTTATTTAAATTAAATTAAATTAAAATTATTACATTTAGTTATAATTTATATTAAATTTCGATTAAAATTTTTCAATTTAAAATCATTTCAATTACAATTAAATGAAATTGTAAATCAAAATATAATTCTATTACAATTTTTCTTAAAAATAATTGAAACAACAATAGTCACAGTCTATATTGGTAATAAAAACTGTAATTTTGATAATAAACTTGTATATTAAAAATGTTTTATTAAATGATCATTGAATATTTGGATGGATTGATGGATAGATGGAAAGCATAATCAAAATTTTAATGTTTTAATTAGCTTTTTTCTAATTTTTTAATTTTAATGTCATATTATTGAGTATTTCCTCAATTATTTATTTGTTTTTGTTATTTTTCTCAAAATAATACACAGAGTAAAGCAAAATTCGATAATAAAATTAAAGAAGAATAATATAAAGAATAGAAGAAAATAAATCTAAAAAATTGAATGAAAAACTAAATTGAAAATTATTCCAAAATAAAAGTGAAAAGACGCGAAAAAGTAAAGTTAAGGTTAAAACATGTTTCTCAAGAGCTTACTCTTTCTGGATTTTCAATTCTAATTGTAACTTATATTTATCTGATACTTTAAGGCGCAAAGCAGCAAAATATTTTCAGAAAAATTCGAATTTTTTATCTGACTTCGATAAAATCAAGGCAGGTATATGGATTTGACATTGTCCGTATGTGTGTCTGTCCGTCTGT
>JAQIVF010001217.1:0-15201 GCA_034698365.1 Steganacarus magnus
TGTGTTGTGTGTTGCGTGTGTCTGTATGTGTGACTCTGATGGACACACAACACTCACGCTGGTGTGGTGTATGGCTGTATGGCTCGTGTGATACAACGATGTGAGGCAATGTGACAATTGATCACACAAATACAATCAGCAAACAATTGAATGGAAGCACAATTAACAATAAATAACACTAGTGGTAAACAGTGAACGCTGTATTGAATAGAAAAATAACGATTTGAATGTTAAACTAGTATTGTTTATGTTAACTTCGCTTTAACTTATTTATTGTTTAAATCGAAATAAAACTTTAAATTACGTCAAACTAAAAATAAAAACCTATTAATACTGTCAATGCATTGTAAGCACAAACACACCAAAATTTTTGGCGTTATAGAGATGTTAACGTGGTTTTAGCAAATAATAGTGCAAACTATGTTATGGCGCCAAATATGATTTAAATTATATATTGATTATATTATAATTTTTTTGAACCAAATAGAGAATAATTGAATAAATAAATATTATAAAATAAATATAATGCAAAAAACCAATATTAATGTTAATCACTGAATTTTTATAACAATAGTTAAGATATATTTTTAAAATTTTAAATATGCTTAAAATTATATCAATAGTTACCGGTAAGTTATACAATACTAGAGAAACACCGTGAAAAAATGTGAATAAGAAATTTTTTCTTCACTTCGTTACTTACTGTATACTATTTACACATTTCTATACTTATTTTATATCAATTTAAAATCAATTATAATAATTGTCAATTTATTTAATACAACAGTGTGTAAAACTTATCACTTGTTATATCAAGAAACCGACAATTCGCTTTTAATCGAAATTTTTAAAAAAATTTAAATAAATTTTTTTCAATTTCAAAAGGACAAAAGTCTTACATTAAAGGACTAGGAATTTTACCTATTAGACCTGGAATTATCTGGACCTAAACCCTTTAAATTTTAAGCACCTGGACTCGAATAACCTCTAAGGACCGCAAGTCCTATAAGGTCCTAAGGTTAACATTTGCTTATCTATAGTAAATAATAATTGTCTTAAGATAAATTTAAGAATTATAATATTTGAACAGAATCTATTAAATTGATTTTAAATCCTACTATTTAATATTAGTAAAAGAGCTATTTTATGATCGATTTAAAAATTCCAGAATATCTTAATTGTATCTTAAAACTCTTCGAATTTAAGTTACAATTTTTTCATTTTTAAAATTTTTAATTCAAATTTTGATTTTAATTATTTTTCATATTCTCGATTTTTTGACTTGGGGTCATCTTTTCAGAATATCTAATGAGGTGAAACGCGTACAAGCATCTCCTCTAAATAACTATGGTTCTTTAGTTTCTCTTTATGCTCAAAAAAATTATATAGTTTTAAACAATACTTAAATATTCAATATAGTTTTTAGGATCGTATTTTCGAGGGACACATGCACTGGAGTAACTTTTTTATCTAATATTTAAAGATACTATTATAATATTAAACTTTTCATATCAAATCAAATTTATTTTTAAAAGTTTTATAAAATTAGAGAAGGGAGTGACTAAAAATAATCAATTAATGTTCGATCGAAATTTTCTTAAATTGTGTAATAATTTGTTCGATTCAAATAAGAGAATATAGCAAAGGAAGTGAACTAATGGTAATGAAGCAATTTTTACAAAGTTTTCGATTCAATACATCCAAGTAATAAAAAATATCAAAGCAACGTCAGATATTATGATCGATTTAATCTCATTAAAAAAATAAAACGATAGGAATAACAGTGCAAAATCACATACAAATTAATTAAATTTAGTTTTAATAAATTATACTCATAGATTAATTTTTTAGTAATGTTGGGATTAGCAAGATCACCATAGTTACTATTCATAATACGATACACATACTCATAAGTTGTAAGGTGCAGCTCATATAAACCCAAGAATAACAACTCAAAAGATCTAAGCATCAATTTTTTATATTCCAACCAAAAAATTAATACATCATCGGATTTAAAAGAAAACTTCTACATTTTTCTAGGGATTCATTTTCCCAGATTTTCTACATGTAAACCTTGAAAAACACCCTCTAGTTAACTAGGATCTTAATGGAAGTTTGATAAAAATTAAAAAGAAAATATGCTATTATATCTGTGCTAAAATAAGAATCATGCGTATTTAATTACTTTCATACTATTAAAATAAAATACTATTTAAATTTTTAATCTCAAAATATATGTTATAACAATAATATTCATCTTATTTAAATTTATAGTCCATTTATAGTTAAAAAACGATTTTCAAAAAATTAATATATTTTAGTTAATTTTGTTTTTATTTTAATATATTTCTGAATGTATTTCTTAGAAAGACTATAAATGTTTTGGTCTATAATAACATAAAGGACTATTTTAATAGTTAAATATAATTTCTAAAATTAGAGTCTTTTATTAATATGATTGATAAAAGCAACCGCAAAAATTATAAATATCCTTTTTAAATAAATCCTTAGTTTATAAATATCCAGAATTCAAATTAAATCGTATTTATAAATAAATATTAATTAAAGTTCTATTTTGATCATCTCATAACAAACTATTAATTTCTCTTTCTAAAAAATTTTTTAAAAATAATATTCAATAATGATTAATTTATTAAAACAAAATGAAAATTTTGAATTAAAAATTTACTTAAATAGAATAAATTTTACCGATAACTAAAGCAATGAAATTTTTTTTATTTTCTTAGGCCAAAACAAAGCCATGAAAAATTCAGTTAAATTAATTATTAATATTTTTAATATTTTATCTCTCAATTTTGATAAAATAAGTTGAAAGTTGAAATAATATTTCTTTTCCACCCTTTATGCATAATAAAATTATAGGGGTACTAATAACTCATCCGATTTTAATCAATAATCTCTAGAATCTCTAAAACTAAACCAATTTTCAGGAAAGTATAAATATTAAAAAAATATTTTTCTTATTTTTTTAATTCGTCAAATATGAATTTATATTGATTTTTAAAATCTGCAAATGCGGACATTACAATCAACCGTTAAAAAATTGTTTAATGTACTTTTGTTTTTATTTCTATTTTATTGGAAAAATTATATATTTTGTTGAAACAAAAAATTTATTTTAGCTTGCATCTCTCTAATGGAAGGTGAGCTCATGGATTTGACAATGTCCGTCTGTCCTCTGTGTGTTCGCAGTCCTGTTAAGTAAAAAAATCTATCATTCCGATCTTAATCTTTCACATCATGCAGGTTATAACTTTATAGTTTAATAGTCGTGCCGAATAATATAATTCGTGTCTTTGAATAATATAAGCAAAAATAATAATTAATATGCTGCTAACAATGCTGACTATTTAAATTACATAATAAAGTGAGCTCTATTATGAATGTTCCTGTCTTGTTATTTAATATAACGTTATAAAAAGTCTTTCATTTTAAAATTGGCAAATTTTCGATATATTTTTATTAGAAGAATAAAATAACTTTTATTTTAACCACAGTTATCCTAAATTCTAGGTAGGAGTAAGATATAGATTTTCGAAATTCCCTGGGAAACTCAAAAATTTTTTGGGGAAATTTTTTCAGATTTTGGCCAAACTCAAAACTCAAATCTCAAAACTCGTTACTTTAAACCACAATTTTAAACCCCGACTTTCGTAGGGGTCAACCTCTCGTGCAATCACACTTCTCTGGTTAACCACGCTTAATCTTTGCTTTAATTTTTTATTCTTTTATCAATTTTGTTAATAAAATAGTTTTTTATATAATTTTGTTGTAAAACGATATTTTGCAACAATTTTGTTATTATAAGAAGATTTTGGATTTAAAAAATATTCGAGGTCTTCAATAATTGATAACTTATTTTTTTTAAAAATACATAGTCTCACATCTCTTTATACAGTCAATATCTACTTTATTTAATTTTTAAAATTTGTCTCAAAAATTTTTTGCTGTTTGTGCGCACAAAACTACCTGTCCGTTGCTCTTTTGATAGAATGCACAGTTTACATAAAATTGTAATATAAAGAAAGTTGCAAAATGAATAAAAAAATTTATTAAAAATTAATTTATATATGAACTAAAAATATCTTTGCACATAAACCAGAACAAACAAAAACACAAATAAATTCTTAATTTTTACAATTCTTCTGTACGTTTATGTGTGTGCATTAGAATAATCGTTTAACAATAACATTATTTTTGGGTTTAAATAATATCGCAAAAAAGTAAAAAGAACTTAGGTATCAATTAATTTTAAATATTTAAATATCGACTGCTTCTATGGATTTAATAATTACGTAGATTATCACGCTTTGTAACACGTTTTATGATAATAAAAAATAGTGCAACAAGTAATGAGTATTAATTCAAGCGGAATACGGAAAAAATCGAATGATAGCCTTATATAATATATATTATCTATGTTTAGCATACTATAACACCAGAAAAGAATAGTAGACCAAAAAAGAATGAATGAACTCGCTTTGCGAAGCGAATGAATGAATGAATGCAATATTTACGGCAATAGTACGTCAGCCAATAGCAGCGGTAACGCTCTGCTAAAAAAATTGATTGCATTCAATTTGATTTGCGTATTAATTGGGTTTACACATCCACGTAATTTTTAGCGCAAATAAAACAAAACAAATTATTATTTAAAAAGTTTTGCCCGTAAAACGCTGAAGCGTTTAATAAATACTAGTGTGTGTTATCGATGCGGTGAACTTTTTTATTAATAGAACACATCAATGAAATAGTGTGTTGCAGTGTTGCAGTAGTTTTGCCTGTTATGTATTTCACACAATCTCCTTATGATATATGCACACATGGATTGTAGGATATTAATAATAATGCTTATCTTAATGCTAATCCCAAAACTTAAGTTACCATTTTTAATGATAAATATCAAAATGAACAATAAAAATAATGTGTATCTCAGCTATCAATAAAAATATAAAAGGCTTTTTGCTTAATCCTCATTGGATTTGATGCATGAAAAGTAAAATAGCAAAGTGGTGATGACCCACTGACATTTCAATGAACTCAACTCAACTCTACTCTATGCACAACCAATAAACACAACCAATGCAACACTGCTAACACACTCACACACACACACACACACACTCTCTCTCTCTCTCTCTCTCTCTCTCTCCTTATACTGTTTATACAAATGTTTATATTCTAGTTTTATTTGAGAAATAAGAAATTTTCATAATGATAGTATGAGCTAATTATGATTGACATCAACGCTATAATACAGTAGTATAATGCGATCTATCCATACTTAATAAATATCTATTTATACATTTTATTATTGTAATCGATTGTGAAAAATAATTTAAGTTTAGTCTCCTGCAAATAACACTCCACTGCATAACATTTAAAGTTTTTTAAAAATGCAATCGCAAAGATAGAAATCTATTTTTTACTAATAAAAATATAGTTTTTCCTAATGTAGTATTTTATTTGTTTTTTGTGTAATACGTCATTCCAGTGATGTAATTTAAATTAAGTGAAAAAAATATCGAAATATCTATAATGCTATATAATTGGGCGCAAACTTTTGTTTGACGCAAATTTAGCCCTTTTCGCGTTCAAAATCAAAGTGATTGCGAATTAGATGCGCTATTACTGGCATTGTACTGATAGAGCACTGTTGCTGTAATCAAAACTAGTTTAATAGCACTTATTGTGCAATATCTTATAAAACTTATATGTATGCAATTTAGACAAAAAATATATAATATAACTTAATATCACTTTTAATTCTATGCGCAAAAGATCGATTGGCATTTCGGATGAGAATTGACGCAAGAGATAGTTACTATACTAAAGCAGATCATATTCAGAACAAAGTAGACTAACATCTCATTCTCATAACATCCAAACCAAATACTTCTAAAAATAGTAACGTTCATCCTCTTGACATTATGCCTCTTGCCTACATTCCTAATATAGCAAACGAGTTGCACAGCACTGCACCCAACGAATCATATTGACTTGTTTTCCTATTATTTTATGCTAGTGATCAGAAAGTGTGCACTTTTTTAGGTACGATTGCTTCCGAACCCGAACCCAAACCTACGAACATTCAGTTACGATTTCTTGCATTTTTATTTAATTAGATTTTTTGAATTTTGCAAATTATTTTCAATTCAAATCAAAATATCTTGCGTTTCTACACTTTAAATTATATTTTTTTCAACTGCTAAAACTGTGATAATAATTTATTTGAATCCAAAAAAATTATAGGTAAATTATGTTATATTAACTTAAGTGTCTTATTTCCATTGTGGTTAAAATTTAATTTCACTTAGTTTTTTAAAAAAAATAAATTTTAATTCTGTAAAGTTAAAAAAAATTTAACTTTTTTAAATAAATATAAAAATTTAGGATTATAAAATTTTCATTCCTAATTATTTCATTTGCCGGGAATAGAAATTCACTTCGCAATCACTATTTTTTTAACCAGAATAAGGTTTTTTATTTAATCGATAAGTATATATATAGCTATCGCATGCAGGCATACAATATTCGAGCGACCAACACATTCTCGACTTCTATGTTTCGAGAAATGTACTACTATTCTAGGATTCTATAGAATTGCTAATATTCTAGATTTTAATATTAGTAATAAATTCAAAAAAATAAATAAATATAATTTGCAATTATTTTAAATTTCATTGTATATATTTGCACATAAGTTATTTACAAAATAGATTTATGATAATAATAATATATGATAGATAGTATTTTAAATACAATTAAAAACTTTTCTTAACTTTAAAACTAATTTTTTTTAAAATAATATATTATTCGATGGACGTATTGGCAGAATGGCATCTTAATTGATCAGTTTCGGTCATCCGATTGCGATTTTTTCTGTTTTTTAAAAATTTTTCATTATCAATAAAATGAATCAATCAAAATCAAAAAATAGCAAACCTCTTATGTTTGGTGCAAACTAGACCTTCACTGCAAGGACACAACTCATTTAGGCTATAATCGAGTCCACCAAGTGGTACGAAGCATCGATTTCCTTTGTGTAATTTGCTTTTGCATATTTTTTCTCCGTGCTGTCGCGCGCAGCACAGGTTAGGCTTGCAATCGTAGTCATCTTTGCAACGCGAACCCTTATGCCCAGGTTTAGAGGGTATCTCGCACTTTCCGAATATGCAAATATGTTTTTTTCTGCACTGTTCGTCTCTTCTGCACAATTCTCCGAGTTCTAGCAAATTACCGCAGTGGCCATAATGAGAATCGCAATACATATCAGCGCCACAATCGCTATCTATTTTGCATTTAATTCTAGTTTGATTCAGAACAGTTGGTTCATCACTCATCATTGCCATTCCTTCAGAAACAATTGGATTGTGCAGTATATATCCAAAAATGTAAGCCGCATTACATAAGTTATTTAAACACAATAACAAGTGAATTATTGGTGTTATAACGTTATTCATTTTGAAGACTGTGTTTTTATCCAACACTAACCTCACTATAACTCGCACGAAACACTTGTGAAGTTTTGCTAAATTTTGATCACAATTTTGGCTTCACCTGCAATAGAACACTGGCAGCACTAACAGACCAATGAGCAACTGTCTCGATTGTTTTGTTGGGCACACATTAATCATATTTTTATTTAAATCATAGAGTGATCAGCATTTGTGACTGACTTATCACTGCAATGATTAATGCATGTTTATGTGATTCGTGTTACTCTAAACCATTAATAACTAATAACATATTGACTAATTTGTCAAAAACCATTTACTGATGATAGGATAATAGACTGGTGCCTTTATTTTTACCAATAATAACACCAGTAGACACCAAACTTAAATGCAGTACTAATTTGACTTTTCAGTGTTGAAGAAAAGAAGTTCACTAAAAGCAGAAAATTGAGAAAATATAATCTCTTATTGCTTCTCAGTTGTGGCCCATTGTGTGTCTGTGTTTGTGAAGACAGATAGTCAAATCTGAAAGATAAATACAGCTTTACAGCATTTTTGACTTTCCTGACATGTTTTCATTGTTATCAATATGTTTATGTGTCACTCAATAATTATAATTATTCTGGATTTAATGTACAGTGAGAGTGCATTTAATTTAGTTAAACTCATAATGTATTTTCAGTGTTTATTTATTTCAATGCTTGAATTATCTATTCATTGTCTGTTAAAATCATCATACTTTAATCTTTGAAAAACTCAACTTTCCTTACATTACTTAAGTTTCTTGTTAACAGTAAACGTGTGTTGCAAACAATTCAAGACGATTGGCAGTTATTAAAATCTTAGTCTAACCTATATTTTCTGCAATTCTATATTCTTTAAATGATTATCCGTATTAGTAAGTGAAAGATTAGTTTATGCAATTTAGTTTGAGGGCATTTAGTGGAAACAAATCAAATTAATTTAAGAGCTGACAGTATTAAAAATTGAAACAGATTAAACAAATTTTTGTTATTGCATTGGTTTTCTTGTAAATTGTTTACTTAATTGAATTTATTATACGCATCAAATGCACTTTATTGTGTTGATAATTGATTACTGTGTTATTTTTAAACTAAATATCTAATTCTTACTTAACCATTCAAATGATTTTGTTTCTCACGAAAGAGCAAAACAAGCAAATGATATATAATACCGGTATAGCAGACACAGAGATCGATAAAACAATGATAGTTGCTTACGCAGTCTGGCGTGACTGTGTCTATCGTGAAATGAGTAGCGAACTGCCATGTTGTACTTGATGCTCGTCGTACCTATTGAATAACAGTATCCACTAACGTCAGTGGAAACACAACGACCACTGAAGTATATTCTTATCATCGTATGTTCGTTAAAGAGTGGGCGATATTTGTCCGAAAAAGTCAAATAACCATATCGTTAATCAATTATTTCGTAGAATAGCTATTCGTTTTCCTCGATTGTGAACAGAAAATACTGAGACAATGTAAAAAAAGTGCTCGACTAAGATAGAAATGGAGACCATACTGAAAAAATATAGGCGAAAAACTAGAAGAATAGGCAGATTTAGCGAACTAATTTTAATAGCCTTGACCTTGTCATCACTGGTCAAAACAGGTAAGAATTCATTATTCCATTTGTTGCTCTTTTTTCGATATATTAATCAATTTCTGATTTGTCCGAAATTTCACTTCACGCCACTATTTTCATGGTCAGATTTACTTCAAAATCACTCTATTTTCAATCTTGAAATTAAAAGGTCTTCGTTTTAGAAATAAATTGAGATCATTTAATTTTAAGGAAATTTTTTTTATAAAAGTGGGATAAACTAAGATTTATTAGTTTTAACAAAGTTTCAATTTTTTTATAACCTGTAAAATGTTATAAACAGTTTACAAATGACGACTCCAGATAAATTTATAAGTTCATGTCCATTTGTATTTTTTTACATGTAATTCTAATAATATGATTTAGATTGGAAATCAAAATGCGGAGAATTCTGTTTTCTATTAAATAGTATTTGAATATATTGAGAAAAAAAAATATTATTTTTTTAAAAAAAACTTCAAATAAACATTTTAAGTTGAAAACAATAAAAAAGTTATAACTATAAAATTCATTTAATTAAACATATTTAACTAACATTACATTAATTCATTTAAATAGCAATAGAATTAAAGGAAAGGAAAAAATTTTATAATAAAGAAAGATTTTCGAAGCGTAATTATATTTTCAAAAATTCGAAAAGTCCTACAGAGGTCGCTCTAGCGTTAAAAAAAACGTTTTATACAAAATTCTGTTTATGTAGATGGTCTAGTAAATGGTAATTGATTTAATGTTGTATTTTAGGGGAAATTATTTTATAATATGTAGATTTTATTTACATAATTGTAAAAGGTTTTTGGATATTTTTATAAAATAAAATTTTATTTGCTCGTGTTCTCTATGAGCTATATATTGAAGCCCTTGAAATGTAGATATACTGTACTGTATATGAAAAAGAAAGTTACTTTTAAAAAGTGAAGAAGAATATGTCAAAACTGACAACAAAACATAATGTCTATATATAATGTATCATAAATAAAAATAGTAGAAGTAGTATAAATTTGTTTTACTTCGCTATTCTAACCGTATATTATTTGTATATATTCCTGCATTAATTGAATTTTCTATTCTCACTGTATTATATAAAACATTAAAATTTTCCGAATATATATTAAAATTTTTAATAATAATTTCAAACCAAATTTTTGACTAAAATAGAACTTTAATTTTAATAATCAAAGAGCATATTTAAATTTATCATATTTTGATGAAAAAAATTTTATGAAAAAAGCAGTAAAATAATATAAAATTCTAGTTTACTAATCGTTTTACTAATGAAAAATATTGAGAATTTTGAATCTAATTAGAGTTAGAATAATCTATCAAAAGATGCGGAATATCAAGCGTAAGTCAGTTTCAGCCTAATTCCTGAATTTAGAATTGAATTGAGATTTTTACCTCGATTTAACGAAACAGTACTGTAATATCAGTGAGAGACACCTGTTGGTAGATTGTGGACCGCTTAAGATCAAAAAATATATTATATCGTAGCAAATAAATTGTACTCGAAATAAGAATAGACACGCGAAAAATTATAAAATATTTCATAGCAAATTGTCAACAAATCAATGTCTCTAAGCAACTATGATTTTAGTACAAAAAATTAATCTTAATTAATCCTTATCTAAAAAATCTTATTATTAGTCAACTTTTTTACGGAAAATTCAGACATCGATTTGACGAATGTCTTCATATGTCTTTTCGCTGCAGTGTACTAAAACTATTGAAGTGTCAAACTATAAAGCTAGAACTTAACTAGTGTTTTGTCGATTCCAGTTTTTTAATTTCGATTCTATTCTTAAAAATTATTTATTAAATCGATTCTATTCCAATTCTATTCTGAAACATAATTTTTTATTTCGATTCTTATTCCGATTCTTATTCTGATTTCAATTCTTAATTTACAAATGAATGAGAGTTAAATATTTACTAAAATCGGTTAATTTTATTACATAATTTTAGGCACAAAGTTATATTTGTTTTGAAAAAAAACATACTAAAATAAAAAAGTAATTTTTATACCAATATCAATACCAAAAAATTTTATTTTCAATTCTATTCCGATTCTATTGTTGCACAAAATAATTTTTTCGACTCAATTCCATTCTGTTCTTAAATAAAAATATATTTTCGATTCCATTCTCCGATTCCAAGAATTGAAATAACACTAAAACTTAATATACGTTCTAAGAATTCATAATTTTCATGTTTTGCTAAATTATAAAAAAATTAGTTCAATATAAATGTGTCGTTCTTGTTTCTGTATCTGAAATATGCTTTTACGAAAAAGGTTTTCAATATATGATTGTCTAAAAATTAGATGATTACCAAAAGTTTTTCTGCGCTCAAAACTCAGGTTAAGCTGAAAACATTAGTTTAGTTTTAATGATCGTCTTAAAGCTTAAAAATACCGAATTCAGGAGTTACTTGCCGAAAACGCCGAAATTTGAAACGTGCTTCCGAAATTCGAGAAAATGTTGAGTTTTTAAACCCCTCCCTCACAAAAAATCGACAAAATATACTTACTGTCCACCATGTATTTTTGATTGGGTAAATATGTTTTTAATTAAGGAATTAAATGTAAATTTTGAAAATCTCGATTTTTCGTTTGGGGTCATGTTTTATCCGATTCTGTTAGGGGTGTGCAAGCATTCCTTATAACGCTGAATATTATATAAGCTAATTAACAATTCACAGCATATTATAGAGTTAATGCGTTTGATTAATACATGCTTATGCTTATGTATTAAACAAATGCATATCTAATGGGTTTAAGTAATAATCAAGTGTTTCGCATCGATCGGTAAATGTTTGATTTAAATTTGCAGAACATGTACGTTCACACCAGTCTAAGTCGACATATCTGGTTCCACTGACGGACACCACTCTGCAACTGTTGGAGAATGAGATGCAAAGACTGTTGTTATCGGGTTATGATTGGGACCACTCATACACTCAGTGCGTCATCAAACAGATACTGCTAACGCGACGCATCGCTAACAGCTATGATCCCGGTCTATGTTCACGTGTGCTGCGATTAACGCAACCCTATATTGTATGAATTGTGATGTATTAATCATCAAATTAATCATTAATCTCTGTTTCGCTGCACAGCCACTCGAAGCAACCATTGATTTGTCTATGAAAACAAAGCCACAAGATATGGCAATGATTGAGTTCACTCCCGATAGTGATTCCGATTTCGCCAGAGAAGTGTTTCTGCCCATCGCTGACAATCGTGTCACTCATCGCAATGATGGCAATGATGGCAATGATGGCAACGACGCCAATGATGGCAATGATGGTTATGGTGTTAGTGATGGTAATGGTAAAGATGTCGACAATGATATCACTGATAACGATGAATATCAGTATAAAAATAGTAAAAGAAGTTATCTTAACGATAAAGTGATTTCCGATTTAAATAAATTACTGGAAGACTCGAATGAATCGGAAAACAATGATCAAAATGTAAGTTTTAAATGAAACTTAAGTATTGTTTGGAGAACGCGATCACATTAATAATGTTTTGATTGCCATTTATTGTCACATTTACAGCTTCCACTCTTCGAAACAGAGTTTACTCCTGATTTAAACCAAATACCAGTTTATAGCGAACGCGATGTTCAATGGAATGATGACACAGACAGTAACGAACAGAACGAACAAATGGAAGAAAACGTAGAAAACGAATTCGAGTCAGAAAACGATGACAACATTAATAGTTTTCCACGACAGCCCAGATACGACATTAAAAAGCCAGGTCCGGGTTGGGGTTCGCATGAACCGGATTCCAGTGAAAAGCAATCTGATTATACACTACAACCACAGGTATTTATTACATCAGTTATTTTTAGATATAATTAGTTTAAACTAATTATTCAATTAACTGAATATTTGCTGTGAGATGATCTTATAAAAAAATAAGTATCAATGATAAGTCTCGGGTCCTTTCGGTTCTAAACAAGCACTTAATCGTAGACCTGTACTCTTTTTTATATTTTGGGATCTGAGCGTCAAAATATTTAAGCACTTAATATATTTCGGGTTCTAATCTGTGATGTTGAAACTCGAACTCGAACTCGAGAATTTGTTTAAACCACTCTTTAATTAAACCATAAACAAACCTATTAAATATCATTAGTTTTATAAACCTCCCACTTTAATTATTTATGTTATTTTATTAATGCTCAGTATATTATTTTTCAAAATATATTCAATATTAAAACTGACTTCATATCAAAAACATTTACTTTAAATTAAATCCTTTGAAAGAGTTTTATAAGGTAATAAGTCTTTTTTGAATGGACTCTAATCTGAACCTTCAAGAGGACCTCGAGTCCAAGTATCCTAAAAATCCTAAGTAAGTCTAACATTTGCTGATCTATAGAAATAAGGTTTTATCCATTTGTGTAATAAATGCTGAGGTGAAAGAATTCTCTAATAATTATTGGCCGCACATATTCTGTGCTGCAATATACAAATGTAATCGATATCGTCTGTATCATAGGGTACACGACAATTATGTCACATATTTGCTCGACTGGTAACTATTGTTAAGCAAAATTATTTGTGTCACAAATTATTGTTTCTTATTCATTTCATTTTTCGAAAGATTTTTTAGCAATGACTTTAATATTGTTGTCATACTCAACCTCACACGTGAAACACTTTCTTAATAACTTGTAGATATGAAAAATTTCATATTAAGGTTCGCTTAAAAAGTAAAACATTATTAAAGACAAATAAAAATAATTACAAATTTATAAAATATCCAACAATTACCTATAAACCTAATAATAGAATAAAACAGTTACAATCTAATGATGTGCCCATTTATTTTAATATTTCAAGAACAGTAAGAATGGTATCAATCTTCACATTCAATCACACTTACGATTCAAAAATACCAGTTTACGAATTAGTGAAAACTATATTCCCATAAAATAGTGGACGTAAAACAATACATATATTCGATATAATGTTAGTTTTGTAGTCAGTATCAAAGCTCGTTTTCTTAGTGTTTTTCTCGTGAAATACTCGTTAGTAACGTTAGAATTGCTTATAACTTTACATTCTAACAACAATTGCCAAACTAATAAATTTTCGCATTAGTTTCTAGTTCTTTGGTAATTATTTTTGGATTGAATGTCTAAAAGTTATTGATTGGCCTTTATATTTGTTAATTATAAAATAGATTTTTAGAGATAAATAAATTACTGTATATATAAGTTAGAGTTAAAAAAGCGAAAATAATTTGACCTTAAAGTGGATTTCAAAGCATTTACTCTGAGATATTACATTTTAATATTACTTTCGAATAAAAATACACAGAAATGCGTTTCGCTTGGTATCCAATTTGATTCCTTAAGGCGAAATAAGCGATCTTTTTAATTATTTGCGTGCATTTTTATATTCACAAAAAGAAAACATTTTTCATTTATGAATATGCATATCAATTCAAAGCACACAACACACACTCACACATACACAGCACATAAGCTTTCATTCATAGTGTATTCTGCATAAACTCGCTTAAACAAACACCGGAGCAGAACACAAACATATATCAATTTTGAAAAATATTCAGAAAATTTTTTAATATTTCCTACTTTGTCCTAAATTTTTCATTTTCGATCTTTCTATAATTAATTGATAAATATTTTATATACAGTACATTTTAAAAAATTCAAAAATATAGCTCGTTATGCGCGCATCTTTTATTAGAAAACATTTTTGCTACTTTATTACTAATATCAGTGTATGTTTAGAAATAATATTGAATAGATTTTAGCGTACAAAATATCTAACGGTAAGATTAAACGAAACACATTACGAAACAATAAAAAAACGTATTTATTTTAAAAGATATTGAAACATAAGTTATTCTTACGATTTTTACGATACCAAGCATTGAACAAAATGAATTATAGGGAATAAAAGTAAGTCAAATATTTGTGTTTTAAATATAAAATAAAACACAGAGGAGAACACAACACAATATCAAAAAATATATTTTTTGATTATTTTTCTCTTTAGTTATGTGAGTGAGTGTGTGTAAGCTTATGTTATGTTTGTGTGTGTGTGTGTGTGTGTGTGT
>JAQIVF010001218.1:0-15200 GCA_034698365.1 Steganacarus magnus
AGTTTCTCGCTCACTTTGAATAAACAGAAATTTGCACAACTATAACGTCCATTCGATGTAATGTCCATTCGCTATAATGGCTCGCTATAATGGGTTTCGCTGTAACGGATTTCGTAGTAATGTCAGTAAATCATAAATAACTACTATAATGTGAAATTAAGCTCAACCAAAGTATATCTCAAATTTCAACACAAGAGCAGCTCACAAAACTTTAATTAAGAACGCAACAAATATTTTGAATGTAATTATATTTTATATTTTCCACACACAATGGCAATGAAATGCAACTAAAATTTTATGAATTTAAGTTAAAAATCCTCGCATTGTTTTTCGTATACTTAGATTCGAACCTAAAACTTCGTAACCGACTCTCAATTCACACAACTTATTAAATATACGATTATCCGCGGATAATATTCGTTTTGGTTTTGCATACATATATTTATTTACAACACATACAGTGCTTTTGTGATGCGGTTATTATTATGGTCTCGTACTATACGTATCAAAATAATAAAATAACAGTATTATTATTATTAATTGATTTGCAAAATAAATTCATAATGCATGTCTGCAATACTTGAAAAAACAAAAACTTAATAGTTTGGTAATTTGTTGTGAACATATTATAATTTAGTATTTGATTGGTACTGATTGGTATGATATGATACTAAAATCATTGCGCGCCAAATGTTTTCCTCGTCTAATAGTGTTTGATTTGGACCACACTCTATGGCCGTTCGGTGTCGACCAGTTTGTGTTCAAACCGCCGTATAGAAGGGTTGCGCATAATATAGTGGACAGTCTCGATCAACAAATGAAGTGTTTCGATGAAGTGCCGCACGTATTGAACACGCTATCATCGCAAACACATTCGAACGGAAAAGCGCTTCAATTAGCGGTGGCGTCCAGAACAGAGTATCCGATCGGAGCGCTATCTCTTATTGAATTATTTGGTTGGAACTCTTATTTCGCATACAAAGAGATATATCCAGGTCCGAAAACTGCGCATTTCCAACAATTCACGAATAAGTCATTAATTAATTATAAAGATATGCTATTCCTTGACGACGAGGAGCGTAACATTAATGACATACAAGCACTTGGCGTCACATGTATTCTCGTTGATGGCAGTACTGGTGTGACCATGAATTTAATTAACGAAGGCATAGAAAAATTTAATGAATTGCGATCAAAAATATAGTTATAAAAATTATGTAGTAATCATATTTACAATTATAATTAGAAATAATCAATAAGTCATTTAGTGAATAACATTTAGTTTACAATTCTATTACAATTGTAGTTATTTTAACAAAATGTCAAATAAATAATTTAAAAATAAGCAAGAAATTTACATTAAATATAATTAAACATTTGTCTGTTTAAAACTATAAATTATTGATAATATATAGGTTTAACCATAATAAGAATCATTTATAATAATTTACATCTAATGGAATGCATGTTTAAAAAAATAATTTATTCCAATTTTGCTGTCAAATTCAGAAAAACGCATCAAAAATTGAAATAAATGACAAAAAATTTTCATTTTATTAATGTATGCTTAAATTGATTTGAAGTGTGACTAAATATTGCACAGTTTGTGCCATAAGTGTTGCAATAAATTGTAATCGCAATTCACTTGCATTTTCGAAGAACAATTTGGCAAACAATACAAGCAAATTAAGATACTTTTATCACATATTTGTTTGCATATGGAAGTACGAATTTTTCTTCAATTAAGAAAAGTTTTTATTTTTTGTATTGTAGTTTTGTCTAATTTCATTAAATCAAAATCAAAGCTCGTGCTCGTCATTGTATAAACACCCGAATCTTCAATAATATCGACTATCTTTTGAAGCAACTCAGGGTCTGTTGATTCGTTAAGCTTTTTGTGAATTTCAATTAAATCTGTGTAAAGAACAGAGTCGTGGAATTTTAAGGAAGATAAAGGTTCAGTTGTGTCATTAATTAAAGTGTCGCACATATTGTCTTTAATTAATTCTTTTTGCTTTCTCTGTAATTGTTTCACTTTTGACGAATTATGTATTTTGTTATTAGGTTTGGAGGTTGAAAATGGCGATGACTTTACAAATGAATTTCTTTTTGTAGAATCAGAGCTATCAGAGTCGTCCGATGAAAACAAATCATTAGCAATCACTTTCTTGCTCTCATTTCTATCGTTATTATTTGGATAATTAT
Source organism: Steganacarus magnus (assembly GCA_034698365.1). NCBI lineage: Eukaryota > Metazoa > Arthropoda > Arachnida > Sarcoptiformes > Steganacaridae > Steganacarus > Steganacarus magnus. The sequence continues at coordinate 2,206 of JAQIVF010001218.1, forward strand.
TGGCTGAATTTTTGACGTTAGAAGAGCGATCAAACCTAAGAGGTGACGTAGGAGTTGGATCGCTCGATAGAGGAGACAGTGATTGGTCCATATCTGCAAACATTGCATTTAACGGACCATGTATTGAGGAAGAAGAGGAAAGCGTAACTCCCACTGGAGTGAATGATCCACTTAAACCTGATGAAGGACTACTACTCGCTTCTCTGCGCGAACACATACTTTTCTCTTTTGGTAATTTTAGGTTTTTATTCACATTAATTTTAGGTGACTTTTGAGAACTGCTTTCTTCTTTCGATTTAGATTTACTCGTACTGTAAACATTGCCACTACTATTACTGTTCATGTTTTCTTTTGCTGATTTAAATTCAGTAGATTTAAACTCTTTACTTTTTAGTTTTTTCACTTCACTGTCCCACGTTTTCTCCTTTTTAACAGATTTAATTTCAATTGTTGTGCTGGTATTGTTGTCGCTAAAACTAATTTTGGTTGTAGAAGAGCTATGTTTTTTAACACCACTGGCAGTATCTTTTGAAGATACTTTCTGTCTCTTGCTTTCTTTCTTGTTTTCTTGATCTTTAGTAGATCCTAATTTTGGCGAATAGTCTTTATAATGCTTTGATTCAGTATTTCCACTATAACTGCTACACGTTACTGATGATGAGTTTGATGAAGTACTGTGCCTTCGTTTTTTCGATTCTTTTACGTCACTTGGCTTTTTATCATTGTTATCCATAGCAATCGGAGATGAAATAAACTTCTTTTTTGGTTTGTCCGATGGTTCAACTTTGCTACCTTTGGCTTTTGCACTCTCTTTACTTTTAGACGCATTCTTATTGTCTTTATTAGCTTTACTTTCAATAGTATCCTTAATATCCTTTGCCGGCGCGAGGAATGAGTTTTTCGCTGGTTTTTTCTTATTTTTTGTGTCATTTTGGAATTCTTTCGAAACAGTAGGTGTACTTTTCGCTTTTGACTTATCCTGTATTATTACAAACTATTAGAATTAGATTATTTATGATAATATTTAAATCAAATTACTTTATTTTTCGCATCACAGGTTTTTTGAATTGGAGGACCGAATAAATCAGTAAATTGATTGTTTGGCGCTGATATATGTGGCTTTTCTTGAGTGGGAGGAAGAGGTGGAGGTATTGATGATGAGTGTTGTGAGTTTAATGACTTGTCTTTCGAAGGAATAACGCCAGACGTCTTTGTCTTTTTAGTTTCAATATTAACAAGTGCTTTGTTAGACTTAGAAAAATTAGTCGATATATTGGAGGATAAAGTAGTGTTAGTGTTCTGTTTTTCTTCTGTCGACGACTTAGCAGTTGCACTGTTTGATTCATTAGTAGCCTATAAACATAAAGAGAACATTCAACTAAATTAACTCGACCTCAATAAATATAACATATTATCATTATAGCAAACTTTGTCAAAAAAGCCAATTTTATTGATATAAGAAATTTACAATAAATCAAACTGGTTTTACTTTCTTTGAGCTAATATATTCTGTTCTATTAAACCATATGGCATGAAGTATGGCATAACTCAAATATGCTTACTATCGTATGCACTCAATCTATGCTTAATATATTCTTATAAATTATAGTAAAATATAGTAAAATTTAGTAAAATTATGTTAATAATACATAATACACAATAAAATCATAAATATTTTAATGAATAATAATAAAATATAAGATATAATAATAAATTTTAAATTTGATATAAAATGAGTAATAAAATGTTAACTCGTATCTCATCTCACCCTTCGATATCTCCACGCATTGCAGGCATCGACATAACTAAGCATAACATAACAGCACAACTAAAAATCTAATACTAAATTCGTCGCATAAATTGAAATGATGTTAAAAACTCTTTCTACTTTCGTCGTACATAAATACACACTGCAACGAACAGCCAACTGGTGCAATAAATAATAACTTACTGTAACAGCAGTGTTACTGTAACAGCGATATAGGACTTATATTTAAGTGAAATCATGCACAAATATAATGGAGTAGTGAAGGGGCGCTTTTAGTGTTTAGTGGGCCACAGTATCTGTAGCTGCCTATCAGAAAACAGGTGTTGCTCCCCTTTTATCGGGTCGTAAGCTTATTGCAATCAATTATATTATATATATTAAGAATCATATACTTTATAGATTAACGCATCATATTCAATGAATTAATTAATTAAATGTTACATATATATTATTAAGAAATAGAAATAAAGTTTTAGACTTACACCACCGGCTTTTAAAAGTTTCTTTTTGAAATCGTTGCTAGGATTTTGAAAGGTGAGCTTCTCTCTTCTGGTGTTACTGACAGCATCATCCAATCGCAAGTAAAGATCGTAGTCGAAGCATATTTTTTTCGGCTCTTCTTTATTTTTGAAATACACCTCAACAGGTAATTCAAATCCGGCATATCCTGATTCAGACACTTGATATGGCGGCTCTTTCACAACTAACAATATTTAATTTTATGAAAAGTTTGTTCAAAATAAATTCGAAATAAAATTACCTCTTTTTGGTTTCGGAAAACTTTCATGTAAATGAAATACAACTTTCTCTACAAAATGCTGGATATGGCTGCTTTCCGGCCCTCTGACAAACACCGTCCTGCATAATTAAATTGCCATATATTTTAAAAATTAGGTTATATTTTAAAATAACTGGAAATTGGAAATGAAGGTATTAAGAAGAAAAATGTAAACGAAGGGAATAGAAATTGTTGGGAATGTTCAATATTGGGAAGTAATAACGATATTTCAGGAACACACATATAAAATATTTTGCCTTGAATTCTGAAAAAAATTAGACTTCAAAATCAAAACTTATAAATTTAAAATCTGTGAACCATGTCAGTTCTTGGGAAGAAAAAAATTTAAAACTTTGCCGATTTATAAAATAACTGAAGTAAAAAGATGAGATCAAATTTTTTGATAGAAAGGGTGAAGGAAACAATTGGTAAATTAACCATAAGTTAAAGGTAAGTTAATAAATGAAGTGTAGAGGGAAATTTGAATGTAACATAGAGAATCATTAGAGAATTGAAAATTATTTTAAATCATTGACACTGGATTTAACGAAGCAACAAAATGAATCACTTAGACCGGGGGAAGAGAAGAAGACGGTTTATAATGCTCTAACCGATCTTCTAATCCAAAAAACTGTTCTGTTAAAACATCAATTTTACCGTAATATTCCGTAACTGTAACTGTAACTGTTCCTTACTTTAATATACCGTAAGCGAGAATATTGCAAACATTAAATGACTTATTGGGAAAATAATACAAATTTTATTCTTCATTAAAATCAAATAGATTTCTTGAGAGTGAAATTTATTTGGTAAAAATTGATAAATTATAAAATTGTTATCACTAGAAAAATTAATATATATTATAACCAAATAATATTGTATTCGTAAATCAATTGCGTAATATAATATATCAATAGTCAATCAACATATTATGAATATAAACACTTTTAGAATATAAAGTAAATTCAGTATATAATTTCCATGTTAATCTAACTTTGATAAAATAATTGTTATACTGTACGGTACAGGAGTATATGGCACAGAATATAAAAATTAAGTACAGTTCGAATTTTAATTTTTGTACAAAACTTAATTAAAACGGTATACAGGGCTGTCGTACACAATATTATTGTAAACTGTATTATCGATTATTATTTTTTGCGGATTCACTAAAAAGTCAGAAAAGTATATTCTAAATAATAATTAATTCAAACTTTTCGCTACACAAATACAAAATAAGAGACAACATCTTTTAAATTGTTGATAAAGTTGTTCGCTACTATTATTGAAAATTTAATTCCATTACAGTGTTAAACAAAATTATAAATTGAAAGATTTCGCGGTAATCAACCTTTCGTTTTTTACTTTAGTTCGGATTTTTGGTGTTAGCGAAAGATAAAATTTATATGTATATTATAAATTTATATAACTAGAGTTCTTTTAAAAAATTTCACAATATATATGATAATTTAAATAAATTGAGAATTGAAAGTTTTGTTATGTCTTCAGTTAAATCCTTATTTTCGATAGATTTGATATAATAAAATGGCATAAATTCGTAGAAAACTACAAACTAATTTGTCATAAATATGGTCATAAAAGTAAGATAACGGTTTTATCTCAAAACAAAAACATACTTATTTAACAATAAACTCTATAAAAAATTAATTTCATACGTGAAAAAATTAATACTTTTAAACACAAATTAATTACATTTCTAAAGATAAAATTAAAATCTTTAAATAATGTCATTATAATGTATACTGCGGTCGCTTTATTCATAACGGTTTTATGCGAATAAAACCTCTCTAGTTATTAAAAAAAACTATTAAAATACGTTGTAAAAAAACAATAGGTTTCGTAAAACATGATAAATTGGGCGAGAATTTAACCATCTGTCTGTCTAAGCTGGGAATCATCTTTCGATTACAGATGTAATAAAGATTGGCGTCAATATTTACCAGTCATGTGTGTGTCCATCTTGAGTTATCTTGAGTTTAGGAGTGGCTCGATGACCAATTTCGAGCTGCACTTCAACGTATTGCGACGACGATCGCTAAACAATAACATCATTTACAAACCAAAATCAATCATAATTACTAATTCTATGCAATAGATTATAAATAATATGAATCACACGCACATAACTCTAAATAGATAACAGTTTACCCACATTTAAATTCACTTCAATACTTAAAATTTTAACAAAATATAGTAATATATAGAACTATCTTCGAACATAATATGATATCAGTTTAATCAGTGGTAAATAATTAATTAAAATATTTAAATACTCACAGAAGACATTTTTTAAGTTATTTGCGCATCAATTAAATGATTATAAACAAAGTAAAAAAGTTTTTAAACAATATCATTGGCATCATATGGAAGTAATTTAGTGTAATTTACTAAATTATAATAAGATTTTAATAACGATTAATAATAAAATGTGAAATAATAAATGAAATATAATAAGTCACGCATCAAAGCACGAATAACATCACTTTTCCACCATTAATACAAACATATTGTTTTCGCATTATTATCATATAGAGATCGAAATCAACACCAAATAACGTATCTTTATTGACAAATTAATTCAATAACATTTTTATTGCTTTTAATCTTAAATATAGCTTACATTTGCGAATTTATCAATTATAAACTCTATCCTTTAATTAAAATAAAAATTAATTATTATTTTAAGTGATAATTTTTAAAAAAATGTAAAATAATATTAGAGTTTGATTGACCGTAAACGCTTCTAACTTAGTATTTGTAAAATGTCTTCATTTTTAGTTTTATAATCATTGTAACGTATTATTTATTGGACTTAATTGTTCGTTTAATTTGTTCATATTAATCATAACATTAGTAGATCTAACAATTAATAGCACTCGCAAAATAATGACATTAGATTTAGGAGACGAACCTGGGTTTGTATTGTAATTTGATTTTTGAATCTCTTATTATATATTTAAAACGTGCTATTTTGCGCACATAATACCTATTTATTAATTGTATTAACTATTTTTCTAATATATATTTTAATGTTGAACGTGTTTACGTGAGATATGCTCTTAAATTGAATTTAATTTATGATTGTGACAAACCTGACTCATATTTGATACAACCATAACTTAGAATTGCATTATGAAAGCGTGTAATGAAAGAGCATAACAATGTAACCTATTGTTCAATTTGCCATATCTTAGCGCATCTTATTAAATATTAGCTATATATGCGATTTATTCCATATATTCTATTATTGTTTAGTGAATTCTTAAGTATTTTCTAAAGCATTAGAATAAAGTTTGATAAATAAAACTTGTTTGATTGTAATTTTAAGAAAAGTGGTTTGGTTTAGGTTTTTAATTTTGCGTAGAAAACCATTGATTCTACTATTGCCGATTTTACAGTATTAACTTTAACTGTAAATACATTTTAAATTCCGTCGCAAATTTAGATAAATAATTTATAGAATTTATTGTTTAATACACTATGAGTCATATATTTTTCCGCAAAAAACTCAAATTAAAAATTATTAATTTTTGGGTAATAGCTTATGAGCCTAAGACCAAGCCTTGAGTTTTTATGCAGCTTAGGCCTACAGCCTAGAGGCTGATGAACTCATGTCTGAAAAGCTAAAAGCCCATTTTAAAGTTTTAAGACTCATTAAATTTTCATTCCTAATTTTAAAATTAATTACTCCTTTTTAATGTGTGTACCTAATCTACTTTTTTAAAAATAAATTAAATGCTTTAGAATTGCTTTTGTTAGCTATTTTTTTGTGCGCTTACTTTTTATATTTATCTATGCAAATCGATTTTAACGAAAATAAGTATAAATTTTAAATTTACATCGAAATATCTGGAAAAACAAGAGCCTTAAACCAAAATTTACATAATTTTTAAGTAATAATTAGTTTTCACTTATAGTTGAAAATTTTGACTTCACTATTGCATACCCAAATATTTTCGATTTGTTTTTGTTAAAATGTAAATTATTTAAAATATTTCATTAAGAAAACATTTAACAGATATTTAATATTGTTTAAAACTTTTTAGCAAACTTTTTGTCGGAGGACTGAGTTGGGAAACAACTCAAGGTTGGAGAGAAAACATTTTATTATTGAAAATGTGTTTTACTTAAATCTGATTAAATTGCAGAAAAATTATCGGAATATTTTTGTCGATATGGCAAAGTAACGGATTGCGTTGTTATGAAAAACGCCGAAACTGGTCGTTCGCGAGGATTCGGTTTCGTTACATTTGAGGATCCGAGTTGTGTGCAAATAGTGATGGCAAGCGGACCGCACACCTTAGATGGACGAAGTGTACGCGTAAATTGCATACTAAGCTATTTCATTATAATATTAACCAATTTTTTTATTACTTTAGATCGACCCTAAAGAATGTAACCCAAAAAGCGCACAAAAAGGCAAACGAGAAATAAAAGTGGGAAATTTTCCTAAAGTATTTCTTGGTGGTTTACCGGCCAATGTTAATGAATCTGTATTAAGAGACTACTTCTCTAAATATGGAAAAGTAAGTTTTCTAATTTGTACTTATCGTATCAGTTTCGAAATTAGTTATTAGTTTTTAATAATAATAATATCGTTTCCTATCAAATCATTATTTTTGTAAATAATTTATTCCACTAACAAAAAGGGTGAACAAAACGCATTAAAATGATTTCACTAAAACAAGCTCCGAATAGCATATTTATTCTGCTGAAAACCTACCATAAGAAATATAGAGATTTTGAACTGATGATAATCTTTACACTGTAAATGTGATACAGAATCAATGTGACAATTAATGTTTGAGCAAACCTAACCTAAGTTTTAAAGAACTGCGAATAAAAAATTTAGTTATACGATAACTTATTTAATTCAATATAGTTTAGTTTAGTTTAGTTCAATCAGTATTTTAGTTCATTTTTGTTTGGATTATATTTCTTAAATTTTTAATTTTATATTTATTTATGTTGTATAATAGGTGATGGAAGTTGTAATAATGTATGATCAAGAAAAAAAGAAAACTAGAGGTAATCACTTTGAACTTATTATCTTCATTTTGATTTTATTTTTCAAAATTAACAGTAAATTTAAAATTAATTCTAATAATTTTATAGAATTATTATTATTATACATTTCCTTTATTATTAGTAGAGATAGTTCTTAAGTTAGTATAATTTTAGTAAGTATTCATAAGATACATTATAAAGGTGTCATCGGCTTAATATGTCAATATACAATACCAGACTATCTTAATTGGTTTGTTGGGAGCGGGTATTCATTTGTATAGTGCTGGTATTATTGAAAATTTGACAAATCTATATCCAAAATTTAGAAATTCCAATTTAAGAAATAATTCCCAAAATTTTGCAAAAATATAACAAAATTATGGTAACATATTAAGTTTTTAGATAAATTTTTGAAAATTTATCGGATAAATTATATTAATTGGTCTCCTAACTGGCCTGACAAAGAAGGTCGGAAATTCAATTTTTACAAAAGAAGTATTTTATAGAATTTTATGGTGAAAGTGATTTATTAATCACGTCTATTTATTTTAAACAATCAATAGAACTCACAACTCAAGTAAAGTAAATATAACTCAATTAACCGTGAGTTGGTATATTAAAGTATTATAGATTAAATTTAACAATATTTTAGTAAACATAATTTATCCTTAATAAATTCCTATTAACTTATCTCGGGTCGGGCCTCAACCTGTCGAGACGATTTCTTGAAAATCTTGAAAAAATTATTTCTACTTTAAAGAAAATGTTTGGCCTAATTAAAGAATTTATAAAAGTACAGTTCTTACGTTTTGTGACATCGACATGTGTTAATTTTTATCTCTAGTTTTATGAGCAATAAATTATAATAATAGGCCAAAAGTATGTATAGCCCCCTTTTTAAAAGTAAAGTACCGTTTCAGTATTCCATGCTTTGCCTCTAGTCATGTACACATGCTTAAAGTATTCTATTGTTTTATTTCAATGCCCTTTGTCTAATGTAATACAAACGCTAAGGAGTTAGTTTAAAATGAGGAAAATCTAAAGTATTTTAATAAATGTGTTTGTATTGTTTAAATGAAATATTTCTAGAAAAATTGAGTTTTTAAAAAAGTCTGTGACATCTTTATAAGTTTACTGTTATGTTTGGTATTAATTGAATTTAATAAATGTGATTTTTATATTTGTAGGTTAAGTAAGTTCAAACACTTTATCATACAGTAGAATATCTTCTATTTTTAGTTAAGATTTTAAATTTAAACAATTAGTGGTTAGTGTTGTTTATAATGATTTAATCACTTAAAACGTAACTCGTATATCGTATAACGTATATTTATATCGCTTATCTATTGGCGCATGTGTTACCGTTTTAAATATGGATTTTCAATCACTTTTATACGTATTTGGTTAGGCTTTGGATTTTTGTCCTTTGACAATGAAGATACCATTGACAAAGTAGTTGCTGAACATTTTGTCAACATCAATGGAAAGCAGGTTATGTTGAGAAATCCAGCCCAAGAGCAAGAAATTGTGCTCAAACCACTCTCTCATGCTTTGTTCACATTGGCTATCATTTATGGTTTTCATCTTTCATTATTTGCTGCTATTTCAATGCAATTTCAACTTCGCATTAAATTTATTGGTCATAATATTCATTATTTATATATTATAAGCTATTAATCTTACTATATATAAGATTAGAAATAATTTATTAAAATTTTAAGATTAAATTAAAATATACTTAATATATTTGATAACTTAATATTAGGTATAACTTAATTTTGTGATTTATTGCTCGCGCATGCATTTTATTATTACTAATTTATATTATTATTTGATTATTGCATAACATAGCACGAGAGAGTGGTTAAGGTGTTGCTCAGCGATATCGTGAAAAACTTTTATTTCCACATTTGATGATTTCATTTAAATTATTATTATTAAGTTATTTAAAATGTTCATTGATTTAAATACAGATTGAGATAAAACGTGCGGAACCACGCGATAAACAGTCTGGAAAAGCGCTTACAAGTCATGTTGGCAACAATGCGATGCAATCTCCAGGACACTCGATGGTCGGTCATCCGATGCCACAATGGAATGCTATGTGGGCGCCACAAACAGGTCCCCCTATGCACGTGCCCCCACCTCCCGGTCAGCCACCGCCTCCGCCTCAAACTGGCGCACCTATTCCTGGTATGCCTAATGGTATGCTACCATCAGGATATCCCCCCTCATGGAACACCGGTCAACAGGGATCGTACGCTGCGGGTAATGGGTGGACACCACCTAATTATCAAAATTATCAGGGATGGGCTGGATATGGTTATCCGCCTCAAGGATGGGCTCAAGGATATAACTATGGTAAGCGAATATATAACTTATTTATGGTAAAAGTTCGTTCGGTGCCTCAGTGTTACTTTGAAATTATTTTCCATGATTTCTTAAGCGTCAAACGAGGCGTAAAATAAAGTTGATCACTTAATTACAGTATATTTGGGATTTTATACATATCTTAATCTATTAACAGTGTATCAATATATGCGTATGACTAATATTAAAATGATTAATAGGTCCATACAATACAACTTATCCCGGTTATGGTCAGACTTCGGCGCAGACCACGAGTAATACAGCCCAAACGGCTGTTACTCAATCACAGATAGCATCGAATGCCACGCCATCAGCTGGTAATGCAGTTGGCGGTTATTTACCAGCTACTCCTGTAGCCACAAACATGACTCCAACAGCACAAGCAGTAATTCCCGCAAACGTAGCAGCGTCTTCCACACCACAGTCTGCAGGTAATGTTGCGCCAATATATTGTATGATTTTAGTATGAATGTGTTAAACGATAATGATTAGGCGCTACAATAGGATCCTATCCTCAAGATGCTTCCAATTACGGTCCAACTCGAGCCGGCACTTACGCAACACCTAATTATAGTACGTATCCATTGCAAGGACAGGGAGATGTTAGCGCTGGACAAACTACTTATAACGCTTCTGCGTCAAGCAATCAAAGCGCCTCATCTTATAATAGAGTTGCAACGCAAGTGCAAGCATACCATCCATACCGTAGAGTTTAATCCATATGATATTCAATGTCTGTTCCTCTCTTGTTGTGATGCGCACAACACAACCACTCAACTCTTTATTTGTCACTTTTATTATATAAATTGTTATGTTGACTAAATCAACCATCATTTCAATATACTATTAATGAACCATCAATTTTATTTAATTTTAATTAATATTAATATTAATAAACATAATTTTTTTGTAAATAAATGTCATTATTTGAATATTTTTTGTCAAATCCATACATCGCAGATATCATGACGAAAAAAACAGTTAGGTCTCAGAATTCCTATCTCTACTAATTTCTCAGAAAATTAAAATTAAATGAGAAAAGAAATTTTGATTAGTGACAAATAAAAACTGTAAAAATAAAACGTAACATTAGAATTTATAACAGTGACTGTTATTGCGTGATCGATAACTTAAAATATATTTCAAACATTTATAGAATTCAATTAAATTATTAAAAAAAGTACGATCTATATGAATGTCTAAATTTTATAAAAAAGAAATTATTTTACTTAATTAAAAGTTTACAATAATAATACAACAGCAATGTGTCACCAAATGCTACACAACATTAAATATATTTAAGAATTTCATCAAAAATGATTTGTCGATCGAGACTTCCATCAATAAATACTGTCAAATAAAAATATTAAACATTCACTAAATTATAAAGATAATAATGCACTTTATTAATAATAAAACATTAGGATTACCAATGTCTGAATAGGCGCGCAAATTAGACTCATAAGTTGCATACATCGACCACACAAAATCAAAATATCCGTCGGGATCCGCGGGTATATAGTCTCTACTACTTCTTCTTTCGAGGCATTGCTCTTTAGTTAGAGTCACAAAAAATTTCGTTTCACAAATATCGTGGATCGGTCTAAAACATTGTTATTTAATAATAATAATATGAATCAACAGTGGAATTTCAAAGTCAATTAAAAATAAGGAAATTTTACAGAACATAAAGCTAAAAAAATATTGATTCAACGTTAATTGACAGATTCTTTCTCGGAAAAGTTTGAGTTTCCAAAGATCTTATTTGACTTATATGTCATTACAATTTGTAAATTAGAACTTTAATCCAAACTTGGAAAATAACTTAACCTTTAACATCAACTCATATGCAGCAATAATATGGTAATACATGTATAAGGAAGTATTTATCGGTATATAAGTACATATACTAATTCTCACCAATTTTAAATAAATTATAAGATATACAATATACGCTTCACTTACTTATAATCAAATATAATATGTCCCTCAATAATTATGAATGAATTGTCATTTTCTGGCTCTTTGTTTAAGTAATACTGAATATATTTATAAAATTCTAGCCAATCAACGCTCGCTAAACTTTCCCAATTTTGATGTCTAATAGAAGAGCTAACATTAATCCATTCATGATTAGGATCGTGTTCTTCTCTAAAAAAATCGTCTTGACTTATATGAACACTTCCGGCAAATTTTTTTAATAATTTCAATGCCAATGATGTTTTTCCACCACAAGTAATACTAACAAAACGTTTAAAGATTATAAGTAAATTATAATGATTCAGACAGACTCGAAATGTGCGCCATTTTCGAAAAACAGAAAAAGTCATTAATGCATTTAGTTATTGAAATTTGATTGGAAATCAATACCAATGCAATTACTATTTCGGTGCAACGATTATCGATGCCAACGCTTACTCTATTATTGGTTAGCGCTGGCGTTCACTGTCGACTTTGCGGCATTGCGTCAACAGTGCCCGAAGTCTATTTCATTGTTAAAATTCTTTTAATTACCCCGATATTCCAATTATTTTCCATTTTCTAGTCATTCTTAATTACTGTAAACTGTAAATAATAAATAAATGTTTTATTCTTATAACTTATCAAATTTTACAATACTTTGCAAAATTAATAATTGTTTAAATAATCGGAACTGTTTTATACGCTCTATAAATAATGTTCAAAGTGTAATAAACTACACTAAACTTGAATTGATATCAAAACAAAAGCAAAACTTTTTCCTTTTAATTGTTCAAATGAATTCAATTTAATTTAAATTACATTAAAACAAGATTTAAAATTATTTTTTACAAATACTAAACATGAATAGTTAAAGTTTATAATATTACAACTCGTAAATATTTATGGCATTATGACTAAAAATATCTAAAAGAACCATAATTAATAAGATGCTTATCTTTATTAGCTGAGCTCACCTTTTAAATACAAAAATTGTTGACAATATTGTTCACTATTCATCAATTAAATGGAGATTTATTGCTATCAGTGTTAATAATAAAGAAGTGTTGAATAAAAAAATTGATTGCAAAG
>JAQIVF010001219.1:0-15200 GCA_034698365.1 Steganacarus magnus
TAGAGCGGTCAGTTAGTGAAAGGTTAATTACCCCAAATTTGCGCACAAATTGTTCTAATAAGTGGTGCACACCTGCTTATTGGACGTCTAAATGAATGATGCTTTACGTCGTTAGTTTGATAAGCGTTAAATATCACAGTTCATTAGTTTATATTTGAATATTTAGTGCCAATAGAAATTTTAGAACTTTTATTTCAAATTTTTATTTGTTTAATACCGTCTTATCTGCAGTTTTAGAAATCCCTGATATTAATATTTATGGAATTACAGTAGATTTTATTTTTCATTTATTGTGAACATCTGTTGCTAAATATTTTAATCTCTTAAATTTTAAAAAGAAATGAGCGAAATAACCGGAAATCGGGTTGAAAATTGCAAAACATTTTAAATTTTAACAAAATTATGGTACAGTAAAAACCGATTTATATGTAAAAATTAATTTAACTTATAAGTAATAAATAAGACTATACTGTTAATACCGTAATACACATATAATTAATATAGAACTGATCTGATCATAAAAAATTAAATGGTTGTTACTCTCTAATATGAAACTGAATACTAGAACCGTAATATTACGTAATAATTATAAGTCTAATAGAGTGAACTTTGTCATTACAGTATTGTTCGCAATTCTAAATAAGCATTACTACAGTTACTATGTTTAATATACTTTGCGCGCTATTATTTGTTGTTAACTTTAGTACTCTGTGTTTATAAAAAAGCGTTTCATAATTCGCTGGTATAGAAAACATTAACAATTATTAAAATTTATTATTAAAATTGATAATGGAATTTATAATGTTTTCTAGAACTAGTTTATTTGTTTATAGTAATAATTGTCTGTATTATTGTAGGCTTCAACTGTTAACAGTAGAATTAGTCCATAGTTTTGACTCAAACTTATAAACACGTTGTCATTCGCTTCTATTGTTAATGCAGGCGTAATGAGAATTTTATTTTTTAATCCATACAATTCAAGTGTTTTGAGAATTTTAAATTTTAGAGCGCGTTTTTATTAATGTTTACTTTAAACCAATACTAACACCGAGTAAAATAAGTTAGTATTCAGAGTCAGAGTCAGAGTCAGAGTCAAGGCCAGAACAAAGCAGTCATTAATAATGTAGATGTAGATGCACTGTTAGGAAAGTGTTCCTTGACATACATTCACTCGTCAGTACTAAAAACACTAAACCACATCTACTCTGCAAATAACAGAACGCGTCATACTTTTTTTTGAATTAAAAAAAGACTTCCTACAACTGGTTCCAAACACTTGCAATTTTCACAACTTTCATATTATAAAAGTTTTTCTAAACCTTTAATAATTTCCTATAAGTACAATACTTTTTCAGAATTCTAAACGAATTCCAATGTTTAAAACAATTATATTAAAAATAAAATTACTGTATTTCGAAACAGTAAAAGAGAAAAAATATGTTGAGTATTTAATTAATTGCGTTAATGGTTGGCGTAAATGAAATCTTATCGCATAATGTGACTCCAAAAACTATTTGATAAGCGCTTACGTTATAAAAAAGCAAAATTAGAAAAATTTTAGGGTCAATAGAAAAATAATTTAATCACCTGAAAGTAATCATAAGTTACTTAAAATTTTTATATATAATGTATGAAAAAAATATCACGAGACTGCTGTGAATCTATAACAAAAGACACCCAAAAATAAAAAAATTATTTTTTTAATATAAATGAAATGTTATTATATTTAGTCTAAAAAGAATAATACTTTTTATACTTTAATTATGAGTACGACAAGAATTTTGTCTTTTGTAAAACTACTGAAACTAGAGCCTTATTTATTTGCGAGCAGTTTTGCGGGTTCGGTATCGTCGGTGACCACCGGTCTACTTCTTCAGGACAAGCTATGCTCGATCACGTTTGACCAGACAACGGAATTTTGCGTAGATTTAAACTCAATCACATATGAGAATGATCCGAATGGTATTAAAGATCAAATACTTGCCACATCAGCCCAGTTCGGACTATACGGGTATCTCATCTTAATTCTAACCGTATTTAATTATTCAAACTTTGGGAATTAGAGTATGTTTTATTTCAGTACCCTTTTGACAACTATTCCTGCTGTTTTGTGGTCTCTATTTGCTGGTTCGTGGACTGATAAATATATTCACGGCCGAAAAATTCTCCTATGTCTCGCCGCTTTGGGTGCCATTGTGACCTCTATTTTGCATATTTTAAATGCTGTATATTTTACTTGGAGTAATGTTTTTTTTCCAGCTCAAGCCTATAACTACTGAAATTAATAATTTTTATTTTGGTTTTAGGCCCATATTTTATTATTTTGAACGCACTTCCGTCTGCATTGACCGGAGGTTTTATGGCAGCGTTGATGGCGATATACAGTTATATCTCTGTGACAACTCCCGAAGATCTTCGCTCGATTCGATACTCGTTTGTCGAATTATGCACTTCTGTAGGTATGTTCAACTCCATTGTTTTTATCTATTGAGCCCGAAAACTATAATTAAATCCCGGAAATTTAAATACTGCAGCTAAAAATAAATTTTATTTTAAAATCTATGAATAATTTAAAAGTTGGCAAATGTGCTAAAAATATGTCGAGCTTATCATTCAATATTTTTTTAAATGTCATTGACTAAGAAAATGATAGATACTGTAGAGTACTGTAGTAAAAGAAAAAGTAATATAGAGCAGTGTTAGTCATCATATTTTTATCACATTCGTGTTTGACTGTATTAAATATAAGATAAGTATTGTTTTGTCAAGATATATGTCATGTGTTTGATAACATATAGAACATATAATGTATGCTAATTAAGAGATAGTTAACTTATTTAGAAAAGATAAAAGCTTTAAAGATGGTTTAAAATTTCATTAATTTAGTCTATGTTACAGAATGAGTAGCTTAATTCAGCCCTTAATTGGGCTATTCTATAGCTAGAAATAAAAAGTAAAATAAATTAATAGAATCTGTTCTAAAAACAAAAAAGTTTTTTTTTGAATAAATATACAATAAACAATTGATTAAGACATGACTATTAAATGATATCACTTTGCTTAGGCGGTCCATTGGGCACATTTATCGGCGGTTTATTACTTAGAAATACCCCGAACGACTCGAACGGTCGTCTGCATAATTATGTCACTATATTTACCGTCACCTTTATCATACAAATTGTTTGTTTCATATATTTAATTTTGGTTATTAACGAAGCAAAGCAAAGCGTTGACAGGTTGCCATTACTGGTTAACGAGATCAATGCCAACAGTGTTATCGCGGAGAGTAATAATAATAATAACAAGGAAGTTGCGATAAACGAGAGCGAAGAACAGTGCAGCTCAAGTGTCGCACAGCAAAATCAAAAACCAGATAAATGGTAATCAGAAAAGTATTTGTTTGTTTTAAATTGAAGGCTAATGTTTTAACCATTTAATAAGATTTCAAACCTTTTAAATAAAATATAGTATTATTTTTTTGGGGTTAAAAACTGAAAATTAATTGGTATTTTGATATGTGACAGGTATTACCCGATTAAACTGCTTTTTGATACGCAAAACATAAAAGAGGTTTGGATTTGTTGCATAAAACACCGGGAAAATCACGGAAGAAAGCAATTATGGATAATGATTGGTGCGATGTGTTTCATGGCCGTCGCAATGGTTGGAGTGTTTCAAGTGATGTTCCAGTTCTCCGAGAAAGTCTACCGCTGGTCAGCGACTTATTACTCAGATGTGCACTCAATTCAGTCAATCATAAACACAATTATAATGGTAACAGTGGTTCCACTATTCGTGATCAGATGGAAATTCAGTGATACTAATTTAGCGGTTATCGGATTAACGTCATCGATATTCCGATCGATTATAATTGGATCGATACAGAGTCCAATCGGATATTTCATATCAATAGGTATTCACTTGAAAAAATTTGATGGATTTAATAGATTGGTTTTTTTTGTTGCTTTTAGCCTCTATTCACGGCTTGATCACAATCGGTATTCGGTCTAAATTGTCGAAACTGGTCGATCAGAACGAGTTGGGAAAAGTTTTCAGTTTACTGTCAGTGTTGGAGTCAGTGATGCCGACACTATCATCGCTTTTCTTCACGTTTCTATGGAAATGGAGTATTAATTTCTTTCCGGGCCTTGTTTTTGAGGTGTCCGCCGCGCTCATGATAATACCACTGGTATCTGTGATGTGGGTTGAACTCATTTATAGTCAGCACAGAGAATGACTATTTTGTAAATTAAATTGTTTTTTAACTTTTTAAATCGAAATCAATTATTTTAACTCTAACGATTTGAGCAGAAATTCAGCTCGAGCTCGAAGAGAAATACATCTAAGTTTCTGCTCGACGCATATATCAAACATTATCAAGTTATCAATCTCACTGTAAATTACATTTACGCGAACATGCAATAAATTATTATGCCTTTGAGTACAAAAAATGTTAGCGTTGCTAAATATTTATTAGTGTTTATTTAGTTTCATTTTTTATCTCACTCTCTCGGATAATAAAGAGCCTAAGGAGTTGACAATATCCATCGTTGCCTTTCGTGTGGTAAACAAATAATTTTTGTTTCCTCAAAAAATTAAAATGTCTCTAATGTTTGCGCCATAAAATATAAATATTGTGATGTGTTTGTTGGCGTTAATATATTAAATTTTATAGGAATTTGAAACCCGAAAGAATGCGGTTTTACTTATCTAACGTTATACATATTAGTTTAACTCATTATTTGAGAATTTATTTTTGTTGTACAGAAACATATTTATAAAGGGATTAAAATTATAAAAATTATAATTTATTTTTACAACATTTAAGTAAACTTTACAGTTTACATATTTATAGCCTCGAGTGTTTCGATTTCTATATAGAAATCATTATCAATGGCTTAATCGTTGAATAAATAAATGAAAACACTAAAAAAATAAACAATAAACAGGGGTATAATATAACGTAGCACGTCAATACCGCGTAAGCTTTACCGCGTATAGCAATACCGCGTAAATCATTACCGCGAATATCAATACCGAGTGAGCATTACAGCGTAAGCAATATCGCGTAATCAGTACAGTGTAAGCAATTGTTCCACGACTTTACCGCTAACGACATAAGCGCTAACGACATTACTGCTAAAGTCTTTACCGCGAACGACATAAGCGCTAACGACTTTAGCGCTAACGACTTTAGCGCTAACGACGTTTCCGCTAAAATTAAAAATCATACATATTTAACTTTAAATCATTTTGAAATAAAAATTTGAACTCATAGTACTTTAATGAATAAACAATTTAATCGAAATCAATCACATATAATTGTTTCAAAATGATTTAAAGTTAAATATGTATGATTTTTAATTTTAGCGCTAACGTCGTTAGCGCTAAAGTCGTTAGCGGTAAAGATTTTCGCGGTAATGTCGTTAGCGCTTATGTCGTTAGCCGTAAAGTCGGCACACCGTAAGCAATACCAGTACTTGACGTAAACAATAAAGTTAAATAGCATTACAGCGAAAAATAATAATTTTAATTAAATGGTTCTAAAACTAAATATAAAATTGAATTTATGAAAATCTTTTAATGGAAAATAAAGTATTAATTTTGAGTGTTTAACATTGTCTCAAAGTTAATTAATTTTATTTACTAGTAATCTATTCCATATGCTTTCTTAACGTTGATTCAATTTAGTTTCTAGAAACCGATTAAGATTGCCATAAGACTAGCTTTTATAAATTTAACTAATTTTTAAATGTGATAAATCTCTTGTAATCTTTTAGATTAAAATCTAATAATACTGAATAATCCTCAAAAATTTATAATTTCTAATTTAATAACCCGTTTAATTATGATTTTAATTGTTACTATACTAATTGCGCCTTTTTGCTTGACCCTGTATTAATTTTGAGTCTTTAACATTGTCTTAAAGTTAATTCATTTTATTTACTAGTAACCTATTAAGATTTCCATATGCTTTCTTAACGTTAATTCAATTTAGTTTCTAGAAACCGATTAAGATTGCCATAAGCCTAGCTTTTATAAATTTAACTAATTTTTAAATGTGATAAATCTCTTGTAATCTTTTAGATTAAAATCTTATAATACTGAATAATCCTCAAAAATTTCTAATTTCTAATTTAATAACCCGTTTAATTATGAATTTAATTGTTACTATACTAATTGCGCCTTTTTGCTTGACCCTGTATTAATCGTATTATACTAATATCAGCTTTTTTATAAATAAATTTATTTAGAAATAAACTTCGAAGTGTATGTTTTCTATTTTATTTTTATATATTTTTTGTGTTAAAAATATTATTACGCGGTATAGATTACGCGGTATTGCTTACGCTGTAATGAATACGCTGTAATGCTCACGCGGTATTGATATACACTGTAATGATTTACGCGGTATTGCTATACGCGGTATTGCATACGCTGTAAAGCTTACGCGGTTATGCTATACGCGGTAAAGAATACGCGATATTGACGTGGAACCATAATATAACATATTTTTCATATGATTACTTATATAAAAAATTTTACCATAGGAACTCATATACTCATATGTATTTTTAGTGTTTTCACTTAGTTATTCAATGATTTAGCCATTGATAATGATTTCTGTATAGAAATCGAAACACTCTGAGTGTCTGTCTCTAAATGTGTAAACTGTAAAGTTTAATTAAATGTTGTAAAAATAAATTATAATTTTTATAACTAACTCATTATATCAAAATGAATCAATAAATTTATTTAATGAGATAACATTCTGATGTCTACTCGACTGCACATCAGATAAGCTGATAACTGAAATGGTTATTTATGTGTTTTATTTTATTTAATACTAAAACTCTCCATTACTAACCCAGACAGTCGATCAAAGTCTAACCTTCACTTTACATATTTTTTCTAATGCATAATTACGTGTCATTGTTTAATTCAAACGCGTCATCTCTTATCGCCATTACATAGAATTAGTTACATAGAATGATAAGAGAGTTAAAAAAATGTGACATCGTTTTTTTTAACAATGGGTGGAAGTAATACAATATTTTTTGTTAAGCATATTTGATTTGCGTGTGTGTTCCACACAAATAAATGTCAACATTTTTTTTATAGATTTTATAAAATTGATGCAAATTCTTCGTTAATGAATTTACTAAAGATTTGGTCATTTTTAAAACTTTTGAAAGTAGAACCGTACCAATTTCTAAGGGTATTTGCCGGATCGGTAACGTCGTTAACCGGCACATTATTACTTCAGGATAAAATATGCAGAAACAAGTTCAACCAAACTGATGATTTTTGTATGTATCTTAACAATATCAAGCAATCGGAAGATCCTCAGCAATATAAAGATCAAATTCTCTCGGTATCGGCGCAGTATGGACTGTATAGGTTTGTAATACTAGTGGATTTATTTTGTTAGCATTTTTTTATATATAAAAAATTACAAATATTGCTAGAAATGTGTATTTTGTGAGTGATTGTATTAAAGTCACATTCTTTCCTAAATGACTTTAAAAGTTTAATATAAATATTCAATGAGTGAAGAATTATTGCTACAAATTTATTACTAAACATTTAGCACACTAATAAAAACGTTACCAGAAATAGTTTGGTGTCTACTAATTGGATCATTGGTCGATAGATACATAGGCGGTCGAAAGTTAGTGCTATGTTTCTCGAGTGTGGGCGAAATTTCGCACACAATTTTACAGATGCTAAATGCATTCTATTTTTATTTAGGTAATAATTAATTTAAACCAGGAATATTATAATCATTATTTGTCTAAAACTAAGTTATTTAACTCCCAACCAGTGTTCTTAATTAGTGACTTAATTTTGCATTATAGGTCCGGAGTATATGCTATTAACTTCAGTTCCATTTGCATTGAGTGGCGGCTCTACCGTATCACTGATGGCTATTTACAGTTTTGTATCGGTCGCCACTCCAGACAATCGCAAATCATTACGATACACACTCATTGAATTATGCACATTATTGGGTAAACTTTTATGCATTATTGTTTTACTTTAGTGATTTAAAGTAATTATATATAATCTATATTTTTTGTCAGAAAGACTAAGCAAAGATTATATTAACAAATTTTTTAAAATTTAAATTTTAAAGGCCAACCTCTGGGAACCTTTATCGGAGGTCAGATTTTAAAGAATACGCCTAATAGTAGTGCCGGTCAATTGCATAACTATAATGTCGTTTTTAGTGTTAGCTTAACCGCACAAATACTGGCGCTGTTATTCATATATTTGGCTGTGAATGAAAAGCCACAAACCGGTGACAATCAAGAACAGCTAATTAATGATAATCAAATCACAGATAGTGATAATAATAATATTGACGGCAAAATGTCTAAATGGTATTAAGATTTGGTAGCAATATATTTACATTTTTTTAAAAAAACAGGTATCATTTTATTTAGGTATCACTTATTTAGACTACTGTTTGACAGTAACAATATTAAACAAATGTGGAACTGCTGCGCAAAGTATCGCGAAAATCGCGGCCGAACGCAGCTATGGCTGGTGATTATATCGATGTTTTTCGTTGTTGGCTCCATTACTGGTCTGAAACCGTTTCATTTTTTATTTATCGAGAAAGTTTACGACTGGTCGGCGACTTATTACTCGAACGTGCACGCAATAAACTCGATCGTTAACACTATAGCGATCACATTTGTGATGCCGTTTTGTGTGCTAAGGCTCGAACTGAGCGAAACTAGTTTAGCCATTATTGGAATTATATCGATATTTCTCAGCAATCTTTTAATCGGTTCTTATCCAAGTGCTTATGGCTATTACGTTTCAATTATTTTAGGTTAGGATATATCTTGATTCCAAAAATAAAACTTAATTAGATATATCTTGAATCAAAAAATTTAAACTTCGCGAATAAAAATTTGAATTGCGTTGATAGGCTCAGCAGCCGGTATGACAGCGATCAGCTTACGAACAAAATTATCTAAACTGGTTACGAAACAGGAGTCAGGAAAGGTGTTTAGTTTGCTATCGATATTAGAGTCGTTATCACCATCGCTGGCCGGTTTATTCTTTACGCTAATTTTCGGTTGGAGTCTTAACTTTTTTCCCGGTTTAGTGTTTGAATTCGGCGCAGCGTTTATGATAATTCCACTTTTGTCGACGATATGGATCGACTTAAATACTTTACAAACCAGTTGATACCAAATTTATTAAATTTTGATATAAAAAATTTAAATTAAATTTTATCAAGTTTTTATTAATTTCATTTCTTGTTTTGTAAATATGCAAATAATTCTTAGTTAAAACAAGACTTGTTTAAATGTAATAATTTATTAAAAAAATCTAATTAACTTATTATAGTCATTTTTGAGCTAAACCTATATAAATATGCGTTGAAAAATTATACATTCATTTATTGAAGATTATAAATGATAAAATCAAATGTCAAATTATTCAAACAAAAATTGGTAAAGTAAGCAAAATAATGGTAAACTAAAAATATTCTTAACGTGAAAAATTATTTTAACTTAAAAAGTTGTCAAATTTGATGATTCCTATTCACTACTATTAGAGTGTAATATAATTAATTTCTGATGGATGGATGGACAGTGCAGAAAATAAAATTGAACCACGTTTATAGACACGACGTATAATTTTATATGTTTCTGATATAACCGATAATAGTTTGTAGAATTTCAAATCTCATTTAAGTATTAATTTAAACATTTCTTGATAAAAATTTAGCAAACAATTTAATAAATAGTACGTTTGTGAGTTGATGTCTTCATGAGTAAAACAACTGCTGTTTATTGCCATAATAACTAAGCCGATAAATAGATTTGAATTTTAGATTTTAAGCTCAAAAAAAATTACATGCAAAACTATTTAAGCACTTGTTTTACATTATTAATTTGAAAAGCGTATTAAAGTAACCGCAGTAATATTGAAAAATCATTTTTAATTTTATTAACTAATACAATGAAAGGTATTAATTGGATCCACATTAATTATATTTTACATTTTCTAATAAATATTTTACAGGTTTGACACTTTGTGTTTTTGTTTTTTCGATCACAATGTTAAAAAATCGCTGCTTCGCTCAGTACAGCTGCTGGCCTTACACTGACATTTTACCATGTGAATTGGTCAGCACTGGAATAATTTGCTCTGGAAATACTATAACTGATTTAAACCAGTTTCCTAAACACATAAACGTTTCATATGAGTCTTACCGTTATTGTGGTCCACTAATCATAAGCAATACTTTGCTCACAAAAATTGGCGAAAATGCTTTTAGTGATTTCGCTTTCGGAAGAATTGAACTGATCGATAACATTCATTTAGAATCGATTCACAGAAATGCTTTCAAGGCGAGTGCTGACTCGCGATCACTTGGAGTTTTAGTAATAAAAAACTCACCGAAATTAGTGTCACCTAAAGACTTATTTTCGATGATTAACGCGCTTCAGTCTGCAACTCACGTGGATCTGTCTGGTTTGGGAATTGAAGAGATACCGGACGATGCATTTTCTGGAAACACAAATATGCAGGCCATATATATGATGGAAAATTCGAATTTAAAGAAAATAGGAAAATACATTATTTACAATCTTGCAAGTTTGCAAATAATGCGGTTAACTAGTAATATTATTAATGAAATAAGCAGTGAAGCGTTTACTATTAAAACTCGAGACACAGTCATTCCTAGAATTGAACTCAACTATAATGAGTTAACCGACACTAGTTTTAACGAAAACTGGGTAAACGTTCACAAAAACCTGAGCCACATGTACACTATTAATTTATCAAACAATGATATCAAATCGATACCAGAATCTTCTTTCAAATCGGTTTTACTATCACAAAGTGTCCGTTTAATACTATCGGGAAACAACATAAGATGCGATTGCAAAGTTAAATGGATAAAAGTTCACGAAACAGAACAGCTAAAAGAAAGCTATGAATCGATGAAATGCGCCAACAAAATGGGTCAATCCATAACTTCGCTTAAGTTAGAAGATTTCGGAGTGTGTTAGCAATTTATCGAATGTAATCCTTAATTTCTAACTTAAAAAGGAAAATACAGGTGTAACCGATTAATTAACTTTATTTTTCACCCGCTAATCTTAAATTAATTTAATAAACGTAATTATAAAGTCTATTTAGTTTAGAAAAGGTAATTTATTCAAATTTAGATTACTATTTCTTAAATAAAATAATGTTTTATTCAATATTATTTGTTAATAAACAAATATATAAAGTTAACTACTGTGCTAACCATTATCAAAAATTTGATAAATTTAACTATCAAATCATGTAACATTCAGATTATAAATTAAAACTTATTTAAACTTATACACAAAATTATGTTAAAAGATTTTACAATTACACTCAAGAGAAATAAAAAATCACAAACCAATAGATTTGTACCTAAAATAAAAAACTAATCAGCGAAGATCTTACTAGACTTATCAAGAGTAAGGTGACATATATATCACAGACTAACTAGTGATATAGTAATTTGATTCAATTGACTTATCAAATTAAACTGCGAAAAGAAAAGTTAAGCACATGCTGACATACTTGTGTAAATCATTGTAATGTTAATCGAACATATAACCATAGTTACCCAGAGGGAGTCTTATCCAGGTCTGAGTCGCCTGGAAAGAAAGAATTTAAATTATTTTTATAGTAGACCCCTCAAAATAGATTACGTGATCAGTAACCTATGCCTTTAACCAATGATATATATTAATATTAAAATTTTTCAATTATAATTAATTAAAACAATTTGTGCAAAAAAATAGAGTAATAAATGTTTAATTATGATAATTATGTGAAAAATATTCAGCTGTTGCTCAATAAAAGGATATTAATTCTAGATAAGACTAATCAAATAATTTTGAAAACTATTTAAATTCATAGAAGAATGAATTGCATGAATATAATATAATTTTGGAACATATTGTCTAATTTTATTAACAAAATAATAATAAAAGGTATATTTGGTGCACATATAACTTTGAATTTTACATTTTCTTGTATAGAATTTTTTTCCTAGATATCTATGAACAATATTTGCGTGGTTTGTCTTTTTTATATCGCAGTTTTCCTAAAACCTTGCAGTTCACAGTTCACATGCTGGTCATCCGCTGAAATACAACCGTGTTTGTCGAGTAGTAATGGTGTGCTATGTCAGGGCACTAATGTCACTAATCTAAGCTTTCCTAAAAAGCCATCCGTTCCAGACTATTATTACCGTTCGTGTGGTCCACTGATCATAAACAATACACTGCTCACACAGATCGATAGCGACGCGTTCGGTGATATTGCGTTTGCGGTGATATTTCTTTATGATAACATTCACTTAGAATCGATTCACAGAAATGCATTCAAAGCCAGTGCTGATTCTGGAACTGTTTCGCAGTTGAGAATAAAAAACTCGCCAAAATTGGTGTCACCTAAAGACCTATTTTTGATGATTAACGCGCTTCAGTCTATAGTGTACGTGGAACTCACTGGTTTGGGAATCGAAGAGATACCGGACGACGCGTTTTCGGCGAACACTAAGTTACAGGGCATACATATAACGGAAAACTCAAAGTTAACAAAACTGGGAAAATATATCACGTATCACACTCCAAGTTTGGAGCAATTAATACTAACAAGTAATGCGATAAAAGAGATTAGCGGAGAAGCGTTTACGATAAAAATGCAAAATACTGTTCCCAGAATTGAACTCCAATACA
Source organism: Steganacarus magnus (assembly GCA_034698365.1). NCBI lineage: Eukaryota > Metazoa > Arthropoda > Arachnida > Sarcoptiformes > Steganacaridae > Steganacarus > Steganacarus magnus. Next base: position 12,756 of record JAQIVF010001219.1, read on the forward strand.
ATGCGTTGACTGATGCGAGCTTTGGTGAAAATTGGGTAAACGTCCGCAAAAACTTGAGCATTGAGTATCATATAAATTTAACCAGTAATGATATTAAATCACTGCCTGAATCATCGTTCAAACCGGTATTTCTATCGCCGAGTATGCGATTAACATTAACGGGAAACAACATAATGTGTGATTGCAGAGTTAAATGGATAAAACTGCTCGAAACAGAACAGCTCAAACAAAATTATGCGTCCATAATATGCGCAAACAAATTGGGAAAATCAATCTTTTCGCTCAACTTAGAAGAATTTGGCGCGTGTTAGCAAAATACATCTAATGAACGGCTTTTTAAAACTTCGTTCGTCCATTTCTATTGTTTAACAATGCACTTACTGTAAAACTTTTAATTTTTCAATTGTTACTTACCAATTATTATTAAATTTTTTTAAATAAAATTTTTGTTTTATGGTACTTAATTTTGCAATTTTTATTAAAGTTAATTCAAAATAAAAGTTAGTTTCGATAAACGTTAACTTAGTCTCCAAAGAGTTAACATTACAATTTAATAATGCCTACTTCTCTATCAATGCAAAAACAATAATTGAATTTATTTTTATTATATCAAATTTAATATTATATTATTAATTACAAAAAAATTTGAGTTCAATGAAAAGATTTGAAAAAATTATTATAAACATTTTAAATATGAAAAATAGTTACAAATTAGTATTGATTATACATTTTTTTTAGAAAAATTATAAATATTCAACAAACAAACAAGTTTTCTTATTATTTTAATAGTGATATTACCGTAATCATATCAGTAATCTTTAAATAATTTTACTTAACAATCATTCGTGTCGGCGTTTGATCAATAATATCGATGATTTTGCCATTTTTATCGGTCTCGAGAATCGAGTTCAAGTGATATCGTAGCAGTATTTTCGCGTTTTCGATCGTATAACACGTGCCGAGAAACACGAACGAAACAGCGGGCGTCAGTTCCTGGTCTTTCTTGTCGCCCTTAACCGTCACGTTATAGATGCCCGACTTGTTGATGATTTCCTGGATGTATCTGCCATTCTTGCCGATAGTGTGTCCCACAAACTGTCGCGGTATCTCTACCTCAACCTCCATATACTGCAACATATCGCGCGCGCGAAGACACGCCTCGTAACTTTTTCCTAGTATTTGTGTTTGTAAATAATTATAAGTTCAATAAAAAAAAGAGTCTACACAATGAGCATTCGTTACCCCTGACACGGAATATGCCCTTAAGATTCTCGACCGAAAGCACGCCATCGATTGCCAGAATTTGTTTCAAATTGGCGCCATCTCTGCCGATCGCCAAACCGACAAAATTGGCCGAAACGCGCACAATAATCTCGTACTGATTCTCGCCGATCTTATTGACGATATCGCCTAACATCGAGCGCAGCTGATTCTTGAACACCTCGTTCTTGGCCATCAACTCCAGCTTCTGGCGCAGACTTCTGAAGTGCATTTCGCTCAACATAGTCGCCCGACTTTTGGTGATCTCTCGCATATACTCCTTATCCTTCTCCGCGTAACCAATACATATCAGTCGCCAATTACTGGCCTCGAACTTCACCGAAACCACACCCAAAGATTTCTTGAACTGCTTGTGCGTGTCATTATTGGCAATAAAATCCAATTTTTTCTCCGCAATGTCTTTGGGAACGTCGACCACAACGCGATAAAACGGATCGCCACACAAATGCGGGTTTGTGTTGATGGCGCGGATGCGCTCTTTGGTCACAATTTCATTGAATGTTTGCTGCGATTGCGGTGATTTCGGTGAGTGATGCTGAAGATGTTGTTGCTGTTGTTGTCGTGGCGTGTGTTGCGCTGTGGAGTGTCTGCGAGTGGAGGACATCAAATCCAAATCGCCTATGCTTTTCGTTTTCTCGATTCCATTAATTTGTTTGTCGTTCAAAGCAATAGTAGTGATGATATTATTGGTCACATAACTGACGACGTAATAATTTCCTATACAATTCAACAAAAGTCATAAAATATCTACGATTGCAAACCAAAATTGATATCACACTAACCATTAATCATCTGAATGGTTGCCTTCCAGAAGCCATACTCATCCGAATCGCAAGACTTTGCCATCACCTCAACGACACTGCCTTCGCTCAACTCGTTGGCAGACTTGTCACCACTCGCCGCATCTCCGGTAGCGATGCGATCGTCGCGCGGCGGAAGTCTTATGCGATTAATGGGAAACCTCTGCATTGGACACCAATCGTTAGGGAAGGCGAGCGTCACGTACATCATATCGTTGTTCAACTCTTCCACATCACACACAAACGCGTTATAATGCGCACCATTGTCGCCCAACACCTCAACCATTGCGTTCTCCACGAACTGTTGCGGCAGTGAGTTGTGGTGAGTGTGAGTGTGAATGTGCTGTGCGTGTGACATGTGCTG
>JAQIVF010001220.1:0-15198 GCA_034698365.1 Steganacarus magnus
ACTGACTTGAAAGTGATGTGCGATTTTGTGTGCTATCGCGCTCTCACTTCGGTAACAGCTGTGGACGCTATTATGTTCGCGATTAAATACAATTCGTTTGGCGAAACTGGCGAAAGTGGTGAAAGTGGCGAAACTGGCGAAAGTGGCGAAAGTGGCGAAACTGGCGAAACTGGCGAAAGTGGCGAAACTGGCGAAAGTGGCGAAACTGGCGAAAGTGGCGAAACTAGTAGTAGTAGTGGTAATAGTACTGATGCCGGAAGCGATGAAAATAAGCATAATGACCCAAAAAGAGTTGCAATAGTAGGACATCGCTTAATAATCAGTAACTATTGTGGGGACTCAAAAGGTTATGATAGAACATCATTTAAAGTAATAATTACGAAACCGAATAAAAAATACATCGAAGCAAATAGATGGCAAATATTTATATGGTTCTCAGCAAAGATAATTAAATTGCGTGTAAGTACACGATTAAATTTTAATTTAAGAAAAAAAATTAATTTCATTTACTACACAATCGATTAATCGAATCTAATATATATGTGAATATGAAAACCAGTTTTTAATTATTCTGTAAATGGAAAATAATTATATCTCATTAAAAATTAAAATGACGCACACGATTGACCCAATACATAGACTTGCAAACCTTGAAACAATATTTTTAATTGTTAATCTCTACGCGATTTCTTAGTCAATTAAGAAAAATTGAAATTTAATCTTATACTATACTTTCAACTTTATGCCAACACAACAAATTAACAAAAGTTTTATCTATACTTTTTTGAATAATAATTTTCATAATTTTTTAATTCAAGATTTTATGATTCACTTTTAAAAATAGAATTAAAAAAGTTTTTTTTTAAAGATTTAAACATTAAAATTTCTCATCAAAATTATAAACAATAATCTATAATTAATAAATAAATTTAGTAAAAATTATTAAAAACCAACAAAAACGAAATGTTATCAAAACAATATATCGAAAAGAAAACAGTGTGAAACAAAATTAATTGGCAATTATTATATTTTTAAAATAGACAACTCGCAGATCAAATAATGTGCCGTTTGAGCCGATTGTGCAGACAAGGATTACTCGCGGTAATCCAATAAACCCGCCGTACAGACTCACCGCAAATTACACATGGAATGGTGAACAGTTGCGTTTGTATTTTCAATTTAAATGCGTCAGTACTCGAACAATCACTAGAATTTTAAAAGCTACTTATAATGACGAGCCAATAGATATCGATGAATGTAAATAATATTACTTAATCAAGTTTTTTTAATAATATTAACAATTATTAAAATTGTAATTTTAGCACTTATCACCGAAATACTTGCAGATTTTAATTCAACGAATTAATTACGAATATTCACTACTCTTCAGCATAAATTTGATACTAAATTTTTAGATATATATTTCATATACTAATCTACCAAATAAATTATTTATTTATTCTCGTGTTAAATCTATCGCAATACTATATAAGAAAAAATCTTTGTTTACCACATTTGTGTGTGTGTGTGTGTGTGTGTGCACGTGAAAAATAAACGAAAGTTTATTGATCGCGACGATTACACATACTGTGTACTACTGGTTAAGTGAAAAACCACTTTATATTTAATTGAAATTTTTTTGACTCGAATGACACGTTCATTGATTTATTCTAATTTAAAATAAGGTGATTTCTAAGTATAAATAAATAAAAGAAGCGAAATATATATATATATATATATAATGATTTTCGCTATAATTAAATCATAACATTGAGAAGCGAATAAACGACAGCCAAAAATGTAGGCGTGAACGACACCGCAAACGCGAATCCCCTGTACTTTGGATAAGTGACGAGAAAGCAGAGTCGACCGATGAAGAACGTGACAGACATGAACGGACAGTAAATCAGTACGTTTTCGGCGCTCAGATTAGTGGTGAGAATGAGTTGCGCCATCGACGACATCACGTACTGTTCCAAACTGTTTTGCAGAATGTTCTTCGACTTCTGCACGATATGCTCGTTGTTAGCGGTGGGATCGACCGCTGAGCCCAACACGCGTCGCAGTGCGATGTACTGCACAATCGCTGCGATCGGAAACAGTCCCAACACTTGATACCTATTTTAGGATAACACAAAATAAAATTTTCTGAATTAAAATTATATTTACGAGATACCTGTTTTGGGATAACACGCAAAATTAAGATTTTCTGAACTAAAATTATATTTACGAACCTTAAGGTGAACTCGAATCTCTGCCAAAAAGTTTTCAAATCCGCTGCAATGAAACCGCCTGATAGTGAGATATAGTCGTACAGCACTAACCAGAAAAATATCAACAAAAATACGAGTCCCGACGCGAACGTGATTTGTCCGATTCGTTGCAGTCGTTTCTGTTGCGCTTTCTCTTTACCACCAGTATTATTATTATTATTAGACTCCACACCGATTTGAACATCACTTTGACCACTAATTTGTTGCACACCTTTCATCGGTGTCTCGTCTTGAGGCATATAATTAATAGCGTTTGTTGGATATATCGCCTGCATTCGAAGCTGTTTGTTATTTATTTTTTTATTCTTAAAGTAAACAGAATAAAAAAAAATTTATTGTAAAGTCAAGCTTTACAGATATGAAACTGCGTTTTAATTTTCTACACGCAGTATTATAGCTTCGATAGGAATCGAAATTCTGGGCGTAGTCTAACCATTAACATATTATTTTTGAGATATTGATCGATTCATTAACTATTATCACTGCAATCATATATTTTCTTCGGAATAACAAAAAAATTATTGCATCACAAATGATTTCATTAAGAGACGACGACTTTTAACATTTTAAAATAAGAATAATTGATTTCGCTACTTATAAGCATAGTTACACTCCGCTCCAAACCTCTAGGGTGAGGTCTGCCACAAAAATTCTCAGAATTCTTGGGAGGGGGTGTCAAACCTCATCGGATTTAAACGACAATTTTTTCTCATTTTGGCCAAAAATTATAGGGGTCTCAAAAACTCATCGGATTTAACCACCAATTTTTCAAATCTCGATTTTTCTAGGGGGGGTCCAGACCCGGGCAAGACCCCCCTCTATGTAACTATGCTTATAAAAAACAAAAGCGCTTAACAAACGCGCAAATGTGAATCGAAAATGTGAAACAAAATGAATAATGAATCGAAAAAAGTGTGAATTGAATATTTCAGTAGATTTCTCTCGGAATCGCTCACATTATATACTCGACATTAAAATACTGATCGGAACAACCGGTCGTGAAAGTAAATTATTCAAAGTTTGAAACCGATTAAACTCTAAAAGTTCTGCGCATTAAAACGAGAAACAAAATCGAGCTAAACTAGTTTTTAAAAATATCGACTCAAAGAATAAAATATCGATTTTAATGCAACTTTATGTTATTTTGCGAATTATTTCTCTTCAATGCATACATGAATAAATAAGTTAGTAATAATAGTTTTTTACGATTTACTTTCAATAACTGACTTCTTTGTAAGACTCAACTTAAGAAATAATTACTGTACTATAATTTACGAGTTATTGAGAAATTAAAAATAAATGAAAGTTAAGACTCGATTTTTTTTAAAAAATAATATTTTTATTAAGTTATTCCATTTTCCATAGTGTCATAATTCCGCTTTAGTCCGGGTTTTATTCTACATTACACCCCATCAAAATCACTTCATTATTAAAAAGAAAAATCCCGTTATTATCAAAAGAGTGACAGACCGACGGACCCAATCCTAACCTAATCCCAATTCCATCCATATATCTGCCTTGATTTCATCGAAGTCAGATAAAAAATTTAAAACATTAAAAAGTAAAACAAAAGCATTTAAGTTTACAGTATTTAATTAATTTAATGATTGCAACACAAAATGATAGTTAGTTTCGAGTTGCAACACATAAAACAATGCAGCAGTTGCTGGTAAATCGAGTGTTGCTAATCCGTATATTTTATAGTGATTTGAGGATACGATAAATTAATTTTTTTGATTCAATAATAAAAAATTAACCAAAGATTTAACCAAAAATAATAACATTTCAATAATAAAATAATACACTAATAATGGAATTTATAAGTTTATTTGGAATCGCGGGTTACTATAAAAAATAATAATTAAATAATACTTTAAATAAATAAAGAATTTCTAGTTTATAATTTTTCCATTAAACGTATTTCACTTATTTTATTTAATTCATTATTATATTTAAATTGAAATTTAATTACGATAACACAGAGTAAATAAACTTTGCACCATAAAAGTCTGCGATAAAGTTATTATATTTATTTTTTACGTTTACAATTACTGAGATATTATTTATAACTTAGTTTACGTGATGTGTTACAGAAATAACTGAAAAAAAGTTAATATCAAAAAATTGTTTTCTTTGCTTAATTTGTGAAATATGAAAACAAAAATTAAAGTTATTAAACTAAAAATGAAATTACCACAGCGAAAGACTTTGACTTACGAGCTCAAATAAATATTATTTTATTATTTTGTTGTTGTTGTTGTTGATAGCATAACACGAGTTAATACCAAAATAAGAAACAATAGTAATTATAACTGCTTGAGGGCTAGAGTTTTATTCGCTCTTCAGAGCGAGACTGATGTCAGAAAAATGAGCGAAAATTTTTATCTTTGGGGGAAAATTAACTCATATTTTTCATATGTAACATACACTGCCGAAAGAGTGCGAGACATTACACCCAAATGGACATTAATAAAAGATTTGACACAAATGATTTTTCATGGCGATAAACAGTGAAAAAGAAAATTATATAATTTTTCTTTCATATAATTACATCCTTATTTTTAGTAACATAGAGAAAGAGCCGTAATTTGCCACATATTTAAATAAACTAATTATGAAATATTAGGCGAAAAAAAACAGTATTTAGACTCTACAGACAGAATCTAACAGAATGGTATACTAGTGACCCAATTTCCGGTTTGTTTTAAATTAATAAAGTTTTAATTTTTGTGTGCGTGTGTTTAGCCCTAATATTAGCACCCGTTAACATTTCCGTGTATGAAATTTTTTCGTTTGCAAAAATATATAGCAAAACGAAAGGTTTTGGTATTAAATATTGTGTTTAAATATACATTTAATGAACTATTATGACCACTGGTCCGACACATCCAACACAGTGTTTGGTGCTCACTGAGCGAAAAAATAGAAACTAGTAGTGGCGGCTAATTATTTTTTAGTAGACAAGAGTAGAAAAAAATTTCATATAAAAAGTAATATTCCAGAGAAATTTGAGACCACTTTTATTTCAGACAAAGTTTTTGAAACAAGTAATAAACTCATTTTTTTTACTCAATCCAATACGAAAATGTTATAAAACTTCTAGTTTAGTAAAAAAAAATCGTATTTATTAAAGTTGTTTTCAAATTTTTATTTGTGATTAAAAAAATTCTTTATTAAAAAGTGAATAAAAATTTTTCTCAACAAAAAATTTTCCAAAATGCGGATATACTGGAGTTTATTTTTATTCACATTCTCATCGATAATGTTTTTTTGTGCGATCAACTTTTGCGAAGCCGATCACTTCAAGCACCACTTGTTTCACTTTCTACACCGACACCGTAAATATCTGACGAAAAAAGGTTTGGCTGGTTTGGGATTAGCCGCAGCTTCGTTGGGCGGCAAGAAGTTATTACTACCATTCCCGCTGCCGCTTCCTATTCCGATACCGTAAATATTGATTGAATAGAGTTTTGTTTTTGTATTAGTAAAATTAAATTTATTGGTTTTTTTAAATTCATTTAGAATTATTAAATCATTTCAACCAATCATCGAACCGTTTCCAGTGTTCATTAAAAAGGACATAAAAGACGAGAAAGGGCTGAAAGGGCTGAAAAAGATTGAAGAAGAGATCGGCATCGGAGCGATCGCAGGACTCGGACACTTGGGTGGTTTGGGTGGCTTGGGAGCGTTGGGAGGATTGGGCGGATTAGGGTATGGCGGTGGTGGAGGACTGGGCCATGGCTTGGGCGGGTTGGGTGGTTTGGGAGGGTTAGGAGGGTTAGGAGGGTTGGGTGGATTAGGTGGCGGTATTATATAATAGAATTGTTATTAGCAAACGATAAAATTGTAATATAGTTAGCCTCGTAAAAAAATATTCCCGAAATTAGAGGGTGTGTCAGTTACCTAAAAAAATATGTTCATAAATATTATAACAAAAATGTTCAAATGTCTTGATAATTAAGAAGTTTATTGTAATATAAATTTGTGCGTCAATTGTTAAAAACAAAAATAATTTGTTTGTTTATTAAATGTTGTTATACTTGTTATACAGTTTAAATGTTTAGTGTCATAATTGTTAAGTTCCTCATAAGTTATAACAGCGAATCGCAAAAAAACTTGACTGTAGTATTGAAATCAATAGGAAAGATTTTGAACTCACTGTTTATACGTTTATCCTCATTAATGTATATTTTTTGTTAATAAAAATTTATGTTTAAATGTTTTGAAGACTTGTGTATTTGAAAAATAATCTTAAATGAAACGAGTGTGAAATCTCTGTCATAATAACATAACAATGATAATATATTTTAATTTATTTTTATAATCACATCGAACTATAATATATATTTATTACGAAATTACAAATAAAAGTATAAGTATTACAAAATATAGCAATAATTTTAATATTAAAAATTGGTTAAAATGTCATTAAAAAGTACTAGAATTAATAACATATACGTAGATGTAAAATATTTTAATTATAAAAAATATATATGCGGTTTATATTAAATAAAAAATGAATCCCTAATTTATTAATTAGAAATTTTTAAGTGGAAAATTTCCTTTAAATCTAAAGTCCAAATATTGGAAAAATAATCATAATATATAAAATAATATTTCACTTTTCTTTTAAATAAAATATTATTGATATACAATATTTTTATTATCACGCTTTGCTTTGTTTAAATGTTTACACAAATGCATAGCTATTTTCTTTTATCAAATATATATTATGGTACTATAATACCGGTACAGAGTCGTGTGTGTGTTGAGTAACTGATTATTAATAACATTAATACTTTTCTGTTGTTGCGATGCGATAACGATAATACATAATAATGTATATGAAAAAAATACTTGACACATTTTAATTACACGTACACTAACAATAAGGTAGACGTATGTAGAGGTAAAACAATTATATTATTTAAAAATCCTATCCTAATACTAATTTAAGGCAATAAATTTCGTGTATAATTAGCTAAATTAATTGTAAAAAATATTAGATGCGAAACGACTCCTCTTTACCGTCAATGTGTCTCAAGCGGAGATACACATCGGTTCCGATTCCTTGCATCGACTCGATCGTCAACTGTCCGCCCAAATATTCCGCGTACGCTCTAGACGTCGGCAAACCGAACCCGAATCCGTGCATCGGTGACGATCTCGACGACGAGTCCTGCATTATGTTACCGAATATTCCGCCATCCAGTCTCGAGTCGGTCAACGAATTCGCGGTCGAAAAGTGATAGCGCGTCACCTTTTCGACGCAGTCGTGCGGTATTCCTCCGCCGCGGTCTGAGATTCGTATGATAAAGTCTTTGTCGTTCGTGGCGATCGTGACAACAATCGGCGGCAGAGACGCTGAGTCCAGATGCGACTCGATTGTGGCGCGAACCGCGTTCTTCAACAATTCGGGCAGAATGTAGTCGAGCGGTGTCTGTATGTACGGAAACTGAGCATTAATGTGTCCGTTGAGCTTGAATTGCGGCGCACGACCGTAATGGTGTTCAGCGAGGTTTGCCACAAAGTTGGTCCACGTTTCGATCACTTCGCGCGGTTTCATCGCGACGTTTATGATGCCCACGTGATTCGGTTGCTCGCTCTCCGATCGCGCCAACGCTAAGTGATGCTGGCATAGGATACGAATGCCAAGACGAGACGTGAGCATATTGTCGAGAAAGTCGCTCACCATGTCTTGGTTTTGGATGTGTTTGCGACACTCGCGAAACCCTTCCGCCAATTGCGTCACAACGTTCTTATGTTCGTCCAATAGCTGTCGAAGTAGCGCCGAATAGCCTCTCTCCGACTCGGCGTCCACTATTGGTGGGTAGTCTTCGAGTGCATAGAACGCCCTGATGTACATCTCGTGAACCCCAAGTATGGTTGGATTGCAGCCGACGAGGAATGGCAGCGAACGAAAGTTTGCTATTCGGTGCGCAATGCGAACGGGAAGCTCTTTTTGCAAATAGATTGCGCTGCGAAGAAGGTGTGTGCCGTCCGAACTCTTACCAGAGTATAGAATGGTAGCCGGCGTTAGTCTCACAGACGGTTTCTCAGCCGCGATATCGATAGCCGACTGATTGTAGAACCAGTTAACGCTCCGCGAAACGGCTGCACTCACGCGACCATTACTCAGCTGACCATTAAAGTATCCATTATTGCCATTGCCATTGCCGTTACCATTAGCTGCGAAGTAGTTCTTTGTTTTCGGTTCGAGCCCTGGACCAGACGCGGTGATGAGCTTGCGTTGCAGCTGCTTTTGTTGCAGCGTTTGCAGTAGTAATCGATTCATAACTTTCATCGCTTTCAACAACAAAAAGTTTTGTGTCGCCTAATGGTGTGTCCGATGCTTTGAACAGCGCTTAGTATTAGTATTATTATTATTACAGTTACGATAGTTGTTGTGCGCAAACAGTTTGGTTACCAAACGCATAATATCTCTCACACAATATGTCAACACTTAAATTAAATTAAACTGAACAGTGAAATCACAATGAGATGATGATTCCGTTTGGTGTCAATCGATGACTTTATATATATATATGCAATGAAATATAATGCGCTTGGAAACCATTATCTGTTAGCATAATCGTAGCACGCAATTGTCAGCTGAATAGCAGTGTGACTGTGTGTTACATATTACTAACTTTTTTTATTTTTGCGCAATATTAAGGTTAAGGATGTTTATGACAAGTCAACTTTTTGTTGTTGTTGTTTGTTTGTTTGTTTCAGCATTTTTTTTTTGGCAAACTAGTAGTCAAGTTTTTGTTTTGACTGCGCACTAACTGGTAACAGTTTGGCTCACGTTTAGCTTGTGCTCGCTTTTTTTCTCGGGCTATTTTGTATTTTGTAAAAATGTGTGTACACAGAACAGTATGGCGCAAAGTATTTAATACGTTTGTCCCCATCGCTCGAACCTTTTAGAAATTTGGGAAAATATAACCTTCTGAGGAAAAATCGAGAACTAGAAAATTTGCTTTTCAAATATTACAGTAATTATGTTAAATGTGTTGTATTTACATGTACAAAAAAATCACGAAAAAAAATAAACGGAATAAACTTTAGTTGAGAGTTGTTTTGGCTTAAAGTCAAGGTTTCAATTTCACATTAAAAAATTTTAACTCGATTTCAATATCAATTAAAAAATTTTACAAAAATTTTTAAAAAAAATTGAACACAATTCAAAAATGAAACCAACATTATTTAACAGTCCTTTTTTAGGCAAATAGAACCATAAATCATACTTTCTATAGTCATTAAAATCCAAACTCTATATTTGACTCGATTAAAATGCAAAACACACACAGCGTTATGCACATAACATCGTTCTTTTCGATATGGAAAATGTATGGGTTAACGCAACGTTTCGCAATAGCGATAACTGGTACGCGTTTAACGCACACAACCGTTTAAAAACATAACAAACGCCTGACATCTGTTATACTGAGCGAGCAGTAGTGTTATATAGCAATGCATTACTCAACGTAATACACAACACACAGCACTCGTAAGGGCGGCGGCACTCAAAATCAATGCACCGAATGATTAGAGAGCTGTCTCTTACTCATCACTGCATTTGTATAATGAAAACTTTTTTCAATATTTTTTTAAACAAAAACAAGAGTCGAAAAAATTTTAAACTCTGATAAAGTGTAAGTGATTTCGTTTCGTGATAAGTGGAAATTAATTCGTCAATATATAGCTTACTTTAGTAGTGTAATAAAAACAACTAAATAATAAGGTGTGGAGAGGATGTCGGCAGCGGTTGACACTTACAACAGAGGAGACAATTACAAGCCAGCAGTTAACACCAACACAAAGCCAAAGATCATAAACGGCTCGAAAACCAACTCAATGGTGTCGTCAGCGTCAGTGTCGGCGAACGGCAGTAACAACGGTTACCGTGCGCTCAAACCGGACGGTTATGTCGGCTTTGATTCGCTGCCCGAGCAGTACGTGTCGCGTATAGTGCGCGACGGTTTCGGCTTCAATATCATGACGTTGGGCGCCACTGGTGTGGGAAAGACAACGCTCATCGACTCGCTGTTCAACACCAAGTTTCCGGATGTGTCGACGCGATCGCACGCGCTGTCAGCGGTCGACGTCACTGGTCATAACTACGAGCTTCAGGAGCGAAATATTAAACTGAAGTTGGGTTTAATCGAGTCGAGAGGTTTTGGCGATCAAATTAATAAAGGTATTGATTGGATATTTGATAAATGAATTAAATTAAGTAAATAAACAGTAAAATTTTATTATAAAGTTTAATTTAGTTGTTTAAACATTTTCAAAACATATTTTAATTAATGATATTTTAAACAAGATAATTAATGATATTTTATTATCTAAATTTACTATACATTTACTTGACCGCATTGTCGTATCCGTCGTCGTCGTCGAAAACGATGTGAATGAGTTGAAGCGCGGCTAATATGAGAAGCATTGCCGCCATAATGATGATCATCGCTAAACAGTAGATATTCTTTCGCACGAAATGCCACTGAAATTTTGCCGCTTGTGTCACAAACTTTGTCGCTTCTTCGTCCAGTAATAAACTCAATTCGTGAGTGCGTTTCACATCTCGATTGTCGTCGAGTGCTGCGATGTTTCTGTCCAATTGGTCGGCATACTCATCAATATTCCTTTTTGTTCGTTCCATTCTGTCGTTACTTGCCATTATTTGATTTTTATCACTTTTATTGCCAAGTTTATAAAACAAAAAATTAAATCGAAGTTAAATTAAATCACTCAAATATAATAAATTTAAATATGATCGTAATTTTTATATTACGGTAAGCTCTTTCACGCGCATATAATACGGTAACAATTAAGAGCTGTAATTACTTGTCGTAATTACATAACTTATATACCAAAAGCATAGACTATTTATTTACTTAATTGTTAATATAATTATTTGCATATTTTTTGTATCGATTGCACTCGAGTATTACTATTAAATCTAATTTAATTGTTGTGGGCTTAGTATGATAATTACGATTTAAGGAAAATGCGATTAGAATTGAATGCACGCGCGTATTACCAGTATTTAATTATTTGAATAAAAAGGAAATACACGCTGAAATTAATCTCATTATTGTTTGTTTGTTAGGCGAGTCGTATAAAGCGATTGTTGAATACATTGACCAACAATTCGAAAAGTATCTGCAAGAAGAGCTCAAAATACATCGATCGCAGAACGCGCTGAACGACACGCGTGTTCACGTTTGCCTGTACTTGATATCACCAGTTGGTCATGGATTGCGTGCCATCGATTTAGTGACTATGAAGCAATTGGATTCGCGCGTTAATCTCATACCTGTTATCGCCAAAGCGGACACAATCACGAAGCAAGAGTTGGATCGATTGCGGGTGAAAATTATGTCCGAAATCATGTCGAACGCGATCAACATCTATCACTTTCCGACTGATGATCCGGAAGTGGCTGACATTAACTCGAGTAACAATTCAATACTGCCGTTCGCTATCGTCTCGAGTCACGACTTCGTACGCGTCGGTAACAAACAGATCAGAGCGAGACAATACCCGTGGGGTACTGTTCAAGGTATTCAGAAAATAAATCTGGCGAAAAAAATCAATTTTTTTAATAAATTCTTTTCATTATTTTTTTTCAGTTGAGAACGAAAGTCACTGCGACTTTAGTCGACTGCGAGAAATGCTGCTTCGCGTGAATATGGAAGATCTTCGGGAAACCACACACAACAAGCACTACGAGTATTACCGGCGCATACGGTTGGAACAGATGGGTTTCGGTAACGGAACGGACACACCGAAGACCAGTAGCTTTCAGGAGACATACGAGGCGAGACGTGCGGCGCATTTGTCCGAACTTCAGCGCAAAGAGGATGAGATGAGGCAAGGGTTTGTGCAGCGCGTCAAAGAAAAGGAGGCGGAACTGAAGGAAGCGGAGAAGGAGTTGCACCAGAAGTTTGATAGACTGCGAAAGTTGAATACCGACGAGAAGAAGAAGATCGAGACTGACCGGCAAAAGTTGGACGAAGAGATCGCCGCGTTTAACCAGAAAAAGGCGACTGTGTTGGGCGGCGGAGGAAGCGGTTCCAACTTAGCGCTCGCTCAGACTTTAAGCGGAAAAAATAAGAAAAAGTAATTCTAATTGTTGTAACGTTGATCGTAAAAGTATCATTTTTTCCGCTTAAGGTTCCAAAATTATATATAATGAACAAAAAAACGAAATCGTTTTAACTATCGAGTCATTTAGCAGATTCTTTTTTTAATTTTAATTGAGATATAAACAAAATAAGTAGAAAAAAAACTTGTTCTTCCCTTTTTTAAAATTCAACTCAAAAAGAAAATAATACAGGAATGAATAATACGGTAAATAATTCGTATTTCCGTTATTATCATTATTGGTGTTTTTAATGCTCCAATTTATAATGATTATTCGCTCAAACAAAAAAAAATTAAAAGAAAAAAAAGAGTAAAACTTGTAAGTTTAATATCGTTTTTTAAACACTACTACTAAAGGTACTCAGAATATTATTATTATTATTATTAATTGTATTTTTTTATTTTTAACAATAAGATTTCTATTTATTTCTATTTGATATATATTATATAAGCTTACGTAATCTTAATATATATGTTCATTATTTGTTAATTTGTGTGTATAAAAATGTTTTGTAACTTATATATATAAATATAGTGAAATATCTTGTATTAATTTACATGAATATATATGTTCGCAACATTTATTAAATTTTTTTTTATATTATATCATTTCGATTGTATTTTTTTTTAAATTTAATTAAATTAATTTTTTTATAAAGTATGAATATGAATAAATTTTCATTTCAAATCATTTAGTATTAACTAAATTGACTGATTGGGTAATTTTTGAATCACTATTTGAATTTATCGCATTTGTTAATAAGAGTTTGATACTATGTATTATCATTACTAATGATTTATTAGTTAAATCTTTCCTGTGTGAGAACCCTCCTCCTAGAAAAGTCGAGATTTGAAAAATTGCCTGTAAAATCCGATGAATTTTTGAAACCCCTGTAATTTTTTGGCCGAAATGAGAAAAAAATGTCGTTTAAATCCGATGAGATTTGACACCCCAACAAGAATTTTCAGAATTTTTGTGGAAGACCCCCCCTAGAGGTTTGGAGCGGAGTGTAACTATACTGATAAACATAAGCGATAATAATATGCGCAGCTTTTTCAACACAAGTTTTTATGCGAAGAGTATAGTGTATTAGAGCAGAGGTTCTCAAACTATGGGTCGCGACCCAAAATAGGGTAGTTATGAAAAATAAAATTTGGGTCTAAAGTTTGGTCAGAGAATACATTTATGTTGGGTCGCCATTAAAAGTAAGAAATATTCTTTCAATTAACTAAGAATATCGATTACTTAAAACTCATTGTTTAAGATAGAAACACATTTAAAAATTCATCAGAAAATTTTAAAATATACTTTTTAAAAGTTAGGGTCGCGAACAAATTTTTGTTAAGAGTTTGGGTCGCACTACAAAAAATTTGAGAACCACCCCATTAGTGCCAGCTATTTTAGCGTTAAAAGAGTGAATTGTTATTTGACAACACATGGCAATTGCTAACATTTACATAATAAATGCGTCGAACGCTAATAATACGGTACACTTTTAAATGTTTGACTTAAAATAAAATATTTATAATATAATTTTCGCATTCACTACGTGTGCAGAAGATATTAACAACATTATAAATATTGTTTGTACACATAGATTACCATTTTGCGTATACTTCTAAATAAATATTACAAAATTATAGTTAATCTATTCTTAATTTGAAGTATAGTTTGTGTTTTTTTATTGAAAAAATTATAAGACGAGTTGGTGTAAAAATAATAGATTATAACTGCAATCAAAAGATAATATTGTGTTCAATAAATTAGTTACTAAATAAGTTTAATTAATTTTCAATATCTACAGCGTTGGTTGCAACAAATAGAAATATTCGCCAGTTGTGTAAAATTTCTGATAATAATTGGGCGATTCTCGGCTCACACGGTATATACGCATCATGTACAGTATGTTTAGAAGTGATCGTCACTCAAAGCTCAAACTAATCGATACACACAACTAAATCGTACACTTACATTAAATTTAGACTTACCAGATTAATTTCAAGCAAAACTGGATTTTTATAAAATATATCGAAAAATAAAGCTAAAAGCTTCTGGACTTAAAGCTAAACCCTTGATTTGTCCAGTTTTGAAGGCTCTCTGAGCACTACAAAAAAAATCGAGAAAAGGAAAATCCAGTCCAAAACTGGACATCTGGCAAGTCTACGCACAACGGCGTTATATTCAAAGGAAATCTGTCAATCGATCGGTGGAAAAGCTTTCAGTCCGATGTTGCGATGTCTGTGATGTGTGTTTTGCAATACAAACTGAGAGGTTTGCAACATTGATAAATCTTAAACAACACTTAAGATTTTTTTCTAGCTTTAAACAATATTATTTTATCACATAGACTTTGATACTACTTTTTAATGATGTTTAGTTATAGTTAAAAGATAAAATATAAGTTAACTAAGGTTAACAAAGAGGTTTGCAACACTTAAACCGATTATATTGCTTGAAATTTTTTTAATTTTCTGACTTATTCAGATTTTTAGACTGCTATTCTTTAAAAAAATAGTTGTGAGCCATTTCTATGACATAAAATAAGATCTTCATCTGTAGTTATAGCAAGAATATGTTATGAGCCTAATTTTTTGAGAACTTTTAGATAATTTAACCGAACATTAGTTTTAACTAATAATTTCATTCATATTCACTAATAAGAAATGTTATAACTTTTACAACACGAAGAATAAATGCAGTGATACTTAACGAAACAATTAGAAATAAGTGTCGAGCGTTTAGTGTGCGTGTCTTTATTTTTGCAGAACTAATTCA